>JAQGBQ010000309.1:0-26000 GCA_034698485.1 Vertagopus arboreus | reverse complement strand
AGAACCTTATAGATTTTGTAGTGGCCGAGGCCACAGACAGGACTGTCAGTAATTTCCAGGTACTTTCTACAAAAAAAGAGTCGTTTAAAGTTAATGTGGCTTAACCTCTTTTACAAACTAAATTTTAATGACTTCATTTCCCATTAGTCACGTAATGTTATTCAAAATTTCGAAACGATTTCGAAATATATAGATCGATGTATAATTTATATGATTGAATCAAGCTCTCAGAAACCAATAATTAAGGAATTTAGGTAAAAAAATAAATTACAGTATAATCGAAACAGTGTGTATGCAAACTTGATATTTATTTTAAAAACAACATTTAAAAATAATTAAATTAAATCTTTATAAAAAATTTCTGATTAATTAATCCATTAAAGATGTATAATTAACTATTTTTTAGCATTGACAACAATGACCATATTGATTAACAAGATTAGCATTTTTTGAATGAAATACAAAAAAATGTTTCGAACTCATTGATCGAAGAAATATCATAGGGCTTTATTCATCTCATTATTATTACTGGGAGTAAATATTTATGCTGATTAGATAGAAAGTATGCACATATTGCAACTGACCGTTTTTATAAAATGAATCATTATGCACATATTTTTCTAATGATTTGAATATATCCTGTTAAAAAGACAATAATGATTCGTCTTATTTCGAATAATAATTAATTTCATGCACATATTTTTTCCGATTAATGTAATTTTACTATTTTCTACTATGATTTTACCATATTATTGTTGTTGTTTTAATATATGCTTTTCGATAAAATTGATGAATATAAACTAAGTGGTAAAAAAACTCCTAATTTACTTACTCTACCCTAATAAAACGATCAAAACAAGCCAACTTGCACTGCTTTCACAAAGAATCCAGTTTTTTTTCTTTCTCTCTTACTTTCTCAAGTATAGAGAAAAACGGTTATAGATACTGGAAGCGATTGAGCCCCACGGAAAGTAATCTGTAGCCTCCTCCTGTTAGATAGTAATGTATTTGTTGTATCTGCTCTTCTAATCCTAATAAAGAATCTTGATTCTCGAGATTCCTTCTTGCAGGATTCAAAGAAGTATGTGGGATGGGATGATAATAGGGAATTGCCATTCCTTCCATCCCTCTTTTTTCTCGGCACCACGGACTCTTCTCTCAACATCCATCCGGGTTTTTTCGGATCGGGCAACTAACTCTCTCTATATACAGCTCAGATCTTCTCTCTATAATATTATATCTAGAGAAAGTAGTAGTTAGAGGATGTACACAAGAAGAGAGAGAGAGATTGAGAGTGAGAGGGAAGCCAAGCCCGGGCTTTAGCAGGGTTAGGGCACCACAGATATATCTTTATATTCCTTAATGCCCTGTTCCGTGGTGGTAGTAGCGGTGATGGTGGTGGTGGCCTGGGTAATATGGTGATGGTGGTAAGTACCAACCATCCTAGTTTAATACATCTATATATAAGGAGCAAAGCAAGGGTACTACTACTAGTATAAAAAGGAGTCTCAAAAATCGATATGATTAACGCTAGTTTAGCATGATATGGTTGTGCAGGCTGGGAGTAAAATGCGTCAGTGTGAGTTCAGAGACTCCTCCGAGTAGCACAAAAAACGGAACAACTCTCTCCGGAAAACTAAAGGTCTATACATACTACATACAGACATTATTTGTTTACTCTTTCTCCGTCTTTTAACTAAAAGAAGAGTTTCACTTTCACTCATGTAATAAAAACACATTGAACATATTGGTTAGTTGAGCAAAAATTCTAAAATTGTGTGTAAGATAGAAGCTAGTGAAAGTTTCACAGGATTTGTACAAGCAGGAAATGAACTTGAGTCTTTGTTGTGTACACAATTGAGCGGATCTTTCTCATCTCATTTGATCCTATCATTCCATATGGATTTTAAATTTGTGATCATTCAAATTTTAAAAAAACATGTCCAAATCAATCAAAACTGTTGACAAATACAAATGCAAATTGGCCAAAACTGCGGAGATATATTTGACATCTTCATAAGAATAATAAGAAAGTTAACAAGAGAGAGACTCTGTGACTTGTGAGAAAGTAAGTAGTAAGAGCTGCTAGTGGTGGTGCTTTCAATGTGGTTTCGTTTAGTTTGGTCTCAATCTCCTCAAGCCTGTCGGACTTTCTTTTGCTAAGAAAAGCAAGACTTGAGAGTTGACTTGAACTCAGCCCCCGAATCTCATCTTTCTAACCAACACTCACTACTACTACTATATACTACTACAGACTAATAGTCTAATAGTCCATTATAGAGAAAGTAATAGAGGCAATAGTATTATGCTAGAAGAAGACATTATTATAGATCCTTATGCTATTCTTATGCTATAAGGAGCAAGACTTGTGTCTCTCTATTCTCTTAGTTAACTCCAGAAAAGGATCTATAACATCTTCATTCCAGTCTCATTCTAGTCACTCCAAAATCTAAAAGATAACTAGAAACGTATACTTCCTCCTCTACGGTTCTTCTTAGGACTCGAGACTACTTTCTCCAACTGTTTAGATAGATAGATCTTTCCTAGAAGAACCCTTATGGGTTTAGAATAAGACGTTCAACATCCTGGAGACAAGTTCACCCGAGTCACCCTTCCAACTTCTAACCACCACTACGAACACTGACTGCAGGAGCAACTATCTCTCTCTCTATAATAATAATAATAAAATCATCCTTATGCTTTCTCCCTTTACTATACAGATATATAAATAGTATCAAAGTGTGTGTGTGTATATCCAATCCACAACTTGTCATCCTTGCCACTTAAAGTGAAACTAAAACTTGCACAGTTCGAGTCTTCTTCTTCTCGTGGACTTGTAGACCTGTCCCTTGTCTTCTCATACTGCTTTTTTTTACAAGAAATATACACTGGGTTTTTTATTCTCTAGTCCAAATCTTCTTTGGATATAGATATATAGATAGATATAAACTCTTAAACTTGCTCCTCAACTTCTTAAACCTTAGCCTTTCTCTCTAACCATTTTGACATAATGGTGAAGAAAATAGAGAGAAAGAGAAAGTGACAAACCTGGCCACATTAATCTTATGATATGATGGGTGGTCAAATAAAAACTCTCTAGAAATGTGTGCTTTTGTTTTGATCGTTTTTGTAATTTGATACTTTGGATTTTTTTTCTCTTATACTTACACGGTGGACTGAAGTGATAAGAAAAAAGTAAGAGAAAGTTCGGCTTAAAACAAACTGTCAAGTTTCGTATAATCAACCCTTTCACCTTTAATAATCGGGAAGGAAAGCCCTCGTGGGTGTATTTACTTGAATCTTTTACCAGGTTGGTGCTTTTTACTCTCCTTTTTTTAAAGATTAATTTATATTTTAGGTACATAAAACGATTGAGTATTTGATAGTAAAAGTTACAAAAGGTAAATGATAAATGGGCCTTAGGGATTTGTCGCATTAGTCGCATGGCATGTCGTGTCATTTCCCGTCTTATCTCCGCCTTTCTCCAATTTCTCGTGCAAACCAATTTAATTTGGATTTTTTAACGAAAGAACTCACCTCCTTAGGCCACGTAATAATTTTTTATTTATTTATGAATAGAGATAAGCTACAATACACAAATTGCTTGTTGTTAAACACGTCTGTATGTTTTAATCTTTTCTTGGCTCATAATAATAATAAAAAAAATTATAACTTCTATTCATATACATATAAAGCAAACATTTATAATACCTTAATGTCTAAAAGTAGTCATTAATAATCGTGACTTTCGTCTAAAAATATACAGATTTGTGGTGAAATAAAAATGGTATTCTGTCAAAGTAGAAAGTGTTTTGTTATCACGCAAAAAAATGGTTTTTATTAAACTCAATTTATTTAGGACAAAAGCTCAAAGGCTATTACCTATTATGACGATACAGATAATCGTATAACCATTTTCATTACTTTTTATTAATAAATGTCATAAAAAATGAGATAAAGAAAGGACAATAAGAAGTAAGTAAGTTGGTGGTGGAGATAACCTTTATTCTATTATTTCTTAAGGTGGTGCTGTACACTTTTTATACATATATAAAAAGTACAGTGTGAAGAGTCTATTAGTGGAATGTACATTTAACATTTGAACATTTTCCTTGGAACGCTTTTAACATTTTGTTCAACTGTCACCGCTTATGATGGTGTTTAAGATATTTATCTTAAATTAAATGAGAATAAAAGTGCTTCAGTAGTTTCTGGCTCCTTCTCTTGCTAAAATTGAATGTGTTGTTAAATATGCATTTGGGTAATTGAATTTATTCCAACTTCCAACAACTCCAACTTTCTTCTTTTTTGCTCTAAAGGAAAAAGCTCTTATGTGGTTCGAGGATATTTGGGCGACTCAAGACTCTTGTCCTTTCTCTAAATTGTTACTTACTTTCTTACTCGTTTTGTTACTTTTTTCCAATAGAATTAAAGAAATTTCGTTTAATTTTTAAATTCTCAGAATTAATTAAATTACATTACAGCTTTAAGTAATAAATTGAATAAGAGGACTAAGGAAAGAAGCCTTAACCAACCAACAGACTTCCTAGTTTCGTTAGTCGGAATTCGTAATAAATAAAATATGATCCCGAAGGCCACTCAACCTTATAAATATTTCCTTCACATGTTCCAAACTCTTGTTTATATCAAAATGTATCTGGGATAAGGTTTCTAGGAAAAGTTGTTTATCTCGAGAGAGAAAGAGAGAAAAAAGAAGCTAGTAGTACAAAAGAGTCGCCCGAGAATGAATTAATTGGCAATCCATTATTTATTAACAAACAGGTAGAGAGGGGCTGTTCCATCTAATAGTTATTATACCTTGTCATCAAAAACACTTTTCTATTTACTACTGCTCAGCCTTTCATCACATCAAACGCGGCTCTTGTCAATAATGAAATAAGAAGGGAGTTGTCGGCAGTTACTCCCAAAATGTATTTTCATGACAATTCAAGGCCGTATGAAATATTTTTTAAAGCCAAGAAAAATTTTTTTTTTTACTTTGAAGACTGACAAAAAAGAAATTAGTTTAGCCAGAATTTTTTTCAAAAAAATTTGATGAAGATCTGCCACTGAATTGGGATTAATTTAATTCCATTTATTATTATTATTTAGTTACATTGGATTTAGATAGGCTTGATACATACATACATAATATATACGTTCATATTCATAATTTGAAGATGGAAAAGTCTCTCAAGTTTTGTTGAGGAGGGGCCGCGGATTAAATATTTATTCAAGGCTCAATCAATTATGGATGACAACATAATCTTTGATAAACTCGTAGTGTTTTCTCTCCTTAATGTGTCCTCACCGAATTACCAAATTTACCTTTTCTATGTATGCTTGTCTTATAAATACAACAAAGTTCTTGAGTTTTGTGAGGTCCAATCGACCAATCTTCTTATATTGAACTAACATTAGCCGAAGAAAGTTGTCATTATTATTGCGCCATTTAGTTGCTTTGTAACATGAGTAATTTCTATGTATCTTTTGGGTGGTTTCACCCAACATTGTACTTATATAAACTCACCTCTATAATTCTTCTGATATCGATTTTATTTACTAAGAAGAAGGAGAGAAACTTAGTAAATAGTAAATACTTACCAAAAATATATATGTAAGTCTTTAGTGGTGGTTTATTTATTGTTTTCCCGTTTTGGTCATATACCTGATTGGTTTACTACTTCCGTATGTTGAATTTTCTAAGGGTTTTGTTCCAAAACTTTCTTTTGTGTTTTTGTCTACTTGTTCTATTAAAGTTTGGTAGGAAACTTGGACTAATTTGAATTCTTTTGTGTACATTTTGTTCTTTTATGTCTTCAAATAACTAACTTAGTAGATATAAAGAAAGAAGGTGTACATATATAACATGCTTTCAATGTATAACTTTGTTATTAAGACATTTAGCATTTCTAGGTTCGATTTACTTATATAAAACAAGAAAAAGTTTTAGAGAAAATAATAAGTAAATTATTTAACTTTTAAGAAATTTTTTGCAAATTTTAAACAAAAATTGGATTACGGAATCCAATTAAATGTTCATAAACATTTCTGAAAACAAGGGTTTAAAACCCGGGTGAAGATAGCAGAGCTAAATAAAGCTATACATTTTTTAACAATTTACTCAATAAATTATTGCCTTAATTTTACTGTTTTTCCAATAAAACACTTTGTACTTAGATAAATTGCAATCCAGTATCTAAGAATAGGTAGTAACTTCTGTCATTACCGATTTCTCTAGAATTGTTTATCAAGCTTTGGTTTCTAGTTTAAAGCTAATTTTGACGATAAACGGATAGAACATTTAACTATTTCATGACAACTAAATTACCTATCAGTTAACTTCATACTAATAGGATTGAAGCAGTGAACAATGTGCATTTTACTGAGGGCACTTAAATGAATGCCACCCAATACAAATTTAATGGATAAACAAAAGACAAACAAGCCACAAGACGAACAACAAAGACAGTTGAATTCTTCTTATAATTTCGTCAATAAAAAGTAAAGTGAAATGGTTTGGTCATAAGAATCCAATCCATTCGAGGATTTAGATGAAAACCCAATTTGATTTAAATATTTAAAGACCCTTTCTAGCCTCGAAGACTGAAAATGCACTGACTCACTTGTTTCGTCGTAAGACTAAATAATTCATTCCTTTTGACAAAGTTTGCGAACTTTTTTTCCTAGATTTGTATGCAAAATATCAGAAAGGTGTATTTAACAATTTGAGTTTATATTTTTAAAATTATACATAAATGAGTTTTGTCTTTCATACAGCTCATATTAAATAAATATTCAATAAATTTTCAATCTGTATTAACTATTTAAAGTCGACTAAAATATAAATGTCCTTGCTGTTTTGCAATCTAGAAAGTACAATTTAATACAAATTTATGAATTAATATGAAGTTTTAGACTTATGTATAATAAATTATAATTTATGTACACTTTGTAGGCTTCAGTCTTTCTTTCTTTAATAATGAGAATAGAGTAATTATTATAGTAATGGGGCTTTCCACCTTAGGGACTTATAGAATTTTGATTAATTAGCTAATTAACCCGAGAAGCACTATGAGATCAAAAATACATAGATCGGTGGAGAAAGCAAAGTTCAACCTCTGGACAATCTGTTATTACTTAATCTAATAGTTTAGAAATCCAGGAGCTGCAGAACTCATCAACCAACATATTAAAGGGGCCTCTTATAAAATTGTATTAAAAACTACAAATATTAAATTAATTTTAGTGCTATATAGCCTAACGTTAATTAAATACTTGGCGTTCTGATCTACATAAAAGGCTGTTCACTAAGTAAATCGGCAAATTCTACCAGAAATGTAAACTTATTTAGCAAATAGCCTTTCAATATACAAAAGTCAAAGATAAAATTAATCTTAATGCTGTACTCAAATGTGAATTAAATACTAAATATATGTTATTATCTAAATAAGGGATGTAGGCACACTAATTAAAGCTGCAAATTTTACCAGAAATTTTTCCTCTTTTCTTACCAGATAGCCCTTGAATACCGCCAATGCTTCGTAACCAAATATCAAATCTAGTATAAGATACATATTGACGTAATAAAATATGTTACAAGAAGATCCCTTCATTAACAAATTCCAGGAGAAAACTTGATCAAGTTTCGATGCTAGAAGAAGAATATTTTGTAGTAGTAGGAAATCAACTTTCTAGACACAATTAAGATTACGCCTTCTGCCAATCTGCCCCCCAGGGTCGAGAGAGATTATCTTTAGAAAGGTTAGAACTGCACGATTACATGGAAAATATAGGAAGGATGAGGTTAAGGGTTAGGTATCAATCTGACAACGAAGATATCCACTTTCTCTCTATTAGTCCAATATCAAATTTACTCACATAAGAAAGATTCAGAATATTATTTCTCTCCTATTTCCTATAATACATTATATTTATATAGAGTTATTATCTTGTACTTCTTCACCTTGATAGTCTTCTTGATATATATATATATATATATAAGTTATCGATCGATTTCTACAGCTCCTTCCAGTTCGAGTCCCTAAGTGAATTAAATCTTAACGAGATATCTTCCTTTGCTTGGTGAAGTAGGATATCGAGAAGTATGTCTGATTTCCCACAGGTTTCTCCGACCCACCCCGAAGTCTTGTTTTATTACACATCATCATCACACATTCTGACATCGCCATGCAAGGCTTCATGTTTTTCTTATAACACTTATCTCAACAGCCAATATAAACTGCAGTTCGTGGATAAAAAGGTTACATTTAATTATTTAGATTTGACATTTTTTTATTTGTTATTCAAAAGTTACACTTTGTTCCTTCGGGTTGTACTTTAGATTTTTTGTTTAGAATGGTGTATTGAATTGAACTAATTTCCCATCTGCCTCTAATTCAATCCCTTACATATATTATCTCAAAAATCTGTCACCCAATATGTTAAAATACAAACTATAAAGGACAAAACTAAATGAATCCTAATTAGCCGCAATCCCTATTTCTCTTCTGTAAAAAAACTAGCCGTGAAATAGGTTTCGCCTTCTATTTACAATTTAATATATAAACATGAAATAAAACACGTCCAGCATTCAATCTCTGGAGGATAGGAAATAATATAAACATGTTATAATAAATATGAAATACATTTATGTATTTACTAGTCAAAGCAAACCACATGAGAAGGTAAACAGATGCAATACAATGAGGAGAGGGTCTATTTTGGCCTGACCCTTATTATTATTGTCATCAATAGCTGAATGAAGAAATAGAGGAATATGGACACGGTCACAAATGTCACCTCATCTATATATAAAGTTTAGACTGTGGACTCTATTGATTTTAATTATAACATACATACAAACTCCCTTGGTATTAAATACTCAAATTGTAAACACTAAATCCAAAATCCTCAATCTAATTCGTCTATAGAAAATGCAGAGAAATACTCTCTCTATAAATTTATAGGTAATATAACAGGGTTAAGTAAATCAGGCTTTGGAGTTACACTTCCTAGCAAAGTGGGATTTAGTGGGATTTATAATAAAGGCACAATTCAATTCAATGCAGATATTTTTAAAAGCACAATTTAAAAATACAATTAAAACCCATTAAATCCCAAAATTCCACTTAAAACTCGTTTTTGAAACCCGTTAATTCCCATTAAATCCCACTATAAAATCCCATATAATAAATCCCAAGCCAAACCCTAAACAAAGCTGTTGTTCTGGCTGGAGGATGGAGATAATCGATTAAGTCCCATTGGGTATTTTAATCCTATCATCATCCTCCTCGCATTCTCATTATATTATTACAGACTACTACAGCAAACCAAG
The DNA here is from genome assembly GCA_034698485.1 of Vertagopus arboreus. NCBI lineage: Eukaryota > Metazoa > Arthropoda > Collembola > Entomobryomorpha > Isotomidae > Vertagopus > Vertagopus arboreus. The sequence goes on along the minus strand of JAQGBQ010000309.1, from coordinate 16,663 downwards.
TACCCATCAATATCCTTAAGCCAATAACAATAACAAATACCCTCCAGCATTATATTATTATTATATTTTATACTCTTCAGCAAGAGTAACTACGAGCTTTAATCCTTAATTCAAATAGTAATGGCTTATCTGTTAATTTAAACCGGAGGAGGAGCAGGCTACTTTTCTTCTTGTTTTAGTTCCATATTCTAGGAAATTTCTCTCTGTCTATTTAGCTTTCTCATTATATTTTGTTGATCTAAAATAGGAATTACATTTTCTGTTTTTGGGTTACAAAATAATTGGAATTGTATTTGGAAAGATCTAAGAGAAAGCTAATAATGATAATCCAACCGAATCCAGTTCCAACTGATTCCAGATGGTGTCAAAAACGAGAACATGAGTCACATTGAGTTGACATTTATTATTTCATACGGGAAGAAAAACTGATTCCCTATTCTGATATATTCGAAAGCATATAATAATAATTCTTCTTCAGTGTCTTTTGTCTTTGTCTCATTGTTTTAAGAAATTAGCTGCTGGGAAGGATTGGATGAACATATGTCAGATTGTAATTAATGTTTCTGAAAGACAACGCGTCCCCTTCAGACCACATGGGAACACGGGCACAAAGATGATGATATATAGAGAAGGAGCTCTTATTAATCGATTAGACGAAACCAGCATGGCAGTCGGGAAGTTTTATTTTTTATTCCTCTATTTTCATTTTTTCGGTTCTACTGATTCTGAATTTGACCGGAGGTTAAAATAAATTATACCAATGAAAGATTCAAAACCATTTAATATACATGAAACAAGAAACAATGAAAGATTTTAAATGGGAATAAATTATCAAATATGACTCTCCCAGTTTTTAAGGACTGTTTACAAATACATATTGGATATCTGTTTATTTTAAACAACGATTTATTTAAAATAATTTTTTTTTCAGAAGACTTTAAATTTCCAATTTTTTTCCTTGGAGACTTCATTTAAAAACAACGATTTGATAAAAAAAACTGTAGGTATTGCTTTGCAGAACTAATATCAAATGTGAACTGTAAAAACTAGAAACTTCCCGACTGCACATAGAGAATACCCGACTAGTTGGAAATATGAATATAAGGTTGAGTTATTAATTCGAAGAGTACCAGGGTAACGGTCTCTCTGTCTCCGAAACTCCCAACTACCCGGGTTTCTTCCCTGATTACGGAAATTAATCATTTCTCTCTTCGTCTCAGAGAAATTTGTCGGAGTGAATCCACCCTAATTTCTTTGAACATATTATTTGAGACGAAGAATACTTTTCAGACTTGTTAATACTTTTGAAATTCTTACACATTCTTTTCCACCTCCAGTTTTCTGTTTTTTATTTGCAATCCTAGCATCCATATAACTCTAAAGATTAGCTTGGTTGAATGGACAAGTTTCTTTCTTCTTTTTTTTCAAAGTGTTCAAAGACTTCTGGGAAAAATTACCCATGGTGGTTTCCTATCTGGTTAAAACGTTATGAATCATATTCATAATGGCTGGAGTTATTAACAAGTTTGATCAATTTTTCAACCCGGTGAAGCAGAGGTTTTATTACTTTTTTTTATTCTGCATTCAATAGGCCCTCCTATGGAGTGGGAAGAAGTGCACGAAGACTGCTGAGACTTAATTGGATACCACCACCACTACCACCGAAACTATAGAAATTCACAGTATTTTCTTTCTTCAGTAGGAGTTGTTTTTGGTGGTGGTATTATAGTAGTCGGTAGTGGTTTTATTACCTCGGTTAATTTATTAAGCACCCATACTGCACATAATGGATGACCCTTTGATATTTCGCTAGATATTTTTGTTAACTTTGGCGTCAAGGTTTTCCTGGAAATCGCCTTAAATAATATTGTTAGATGGTGATAGAAGAAGTTAAATATGTTATTGATCGAATTGCAAATGCACTCCAAAATACAAACAAAATTACCTTTAGAAGTTAAAGGGTGTCCACTAAGTTAAGGCAATTTTAATTTAATCGGAAAGTAGAAGAGAATTACTTGAAAGTTGGATTAAAAAAATCTCAGGAAAAAGTGAATTACCAGCCAAAGAATATAGAGCCTTTGGATGTTAATTATCTCGTAAATGCAGCTATTTATTACATAAGAACACGTTTTAAAGACGTCTCATTCCATAGGAGTGCCTTAACTTAGTGGACGTCCTTTAGTAAACTAGATACACGGAGATAGAATATTTATTTTTTAGATGTATAGAAAATCAATTTATCTAAAACCATTCTTCATAGAGACCCGAATTCCCAAATCCAACATTTCAATCGAATTTTAGAGTCAGGGAAAGCAAGAGCTTCATCACCGAGAACGGTAATCTGTCTTTTCCCTGTCACATATACATACAATACAGTACAAGCGTCTAAAATACATGACACAAAACAACCTCAAGGGAATAAAAGGGACATTCAGAAGGTCGAGGGACATTAAAAGTATTAAAAAATATAAATAATCACTTTAAGGGTTACACATTTCCAAAACATTTACTTTCAAAGCTTTCAAAGTTCAAACTCACCCCCATAGTCAATAATGTGCAAAAGTCACCTTTATTGGATTAAAAAATTAGCAAAAACTTACGGCCCTTATACACAAAATACTGTAAGCAAACGCCCAGTTTACTCTACTTAAGTTAACGATCTCTTATTCCATTTGGTGTGCTCCTACGCATAAAATTACTCATTCCCTCGACGATGGAATAAACAAGCTTTCTAATAGCTTTAGGCGAGTGAAAGTAAAAAAAAAAAAAAAAAAGTAAAAACTTTCATCGTCTTTTCAACAACTTTTCTTAGAAGAAGAAAACTATAAAAAAAACTAAAAGAGGTTATGTCTCTCATGCTATGTTGTGTTGAATGTTGCTGTTAGCTCTTTAAAATAAAATTCCCTACTATACATATACTACTTTCTTTTTTCTATAAGATGTTTATTCCTTTCTTTTTCTCTAAAGAAGAAGAGTGAGTGTGTGTATTTTATTTGAGTAAGTTTTTTTTGTCCAAGTAGGTATTATGTATTCAGTAGTAGTATGTAGTAGATGTGGTTGGTCCTAGTGGTTGCTTCCTTGAAGAGACGAAGAGTATTATTAATTCTGGCTGAACTATGCCATGAATGCAAATAAAAGATGGGAGTCGAGTTGTAAAGCAAAGTGAAGAGATGAAAAAGGGGAAACATCCAACAAAAAACTTTTACTTGGAGGAATAAACCTGGCCAAAAAAGGAATTCTTTTTTCGAGACCATTTCTTCTTATACTATTATAGTACACAAAGATCACTAAAAGTTTACAACTCGCCTGTGGTTTGCTTTCCACTTCTTCCTTTTTCTCTCTCTCTTTTCTTAGGAAGAAGAAGGACTTTGTACATATATATGTATATGTATATGTGTGAAGGAAATGGGAAAGTGGGACGAAAGAAGGTTTCAGTTTTCTTAAGGTTTCTTTAACCATTCTCAGTATTTTTCCTGTCCTTTAAAATCTATGGAGGATGACGAAAGGAAGGACCTGATGGAATTTACTTGCGAAGGGGCTGTCCATAAATTGCTTTTAAGGGTCAGGGATCACAGTTTAAAATATTTTAAATCAAAGCTCGAGTCGAGATCGGAGCAAGCATTTATACTGAATTTAGAATTAACATATTTTAAAATGAATAAAGATTTGAAATATTTTAAAAAAAACTTGATGTGACCGGGATTGGAACCTAGGGATTTAGCTATTGCGGATACGCTTTTATTAATTAACCCACTAATGTTTAAAAAAAAATTATTTTAAAAGTTTCCGTTTCCAAAAAAAAATGAATTTCAAAATTTTATTGCTAACATTTTGTCATTTAAAAATCTATCGTGTTTTATTTCAGAGTTATTTACTTGTATTTACCATTGAGTTGAGATTTCTAATCAAGCTCAAAAAAGCTTTGTTTCTCCTTCTTGTGGTTGTTTTTATCTTTCATATTTATATTCGTGGAAAAAGCTCACCACGGGCTGTTGAAGATTGAAGCTTTATTTTTGTTTTTGGAAAAGGAAAGTGTGTGTAGTTGTTATTTCCTGGCTTAGTTTTACTTTAGAATTCCCTTCCGTCTCGCTCCGTTGATTTAGATGAAGGACTTTTAGGGCATAAAAGACCTCGGAAAGAACAAAGCCTTTTTGTACACCATGAGAAGAAGAAGAAAGTCCACAATTGCGGCTTATCTCGGCTACTTATACCGTTAATTTGTATTTACTTGCCTATCCCGTCAACAACAAGAATAGGAACCTTTAAATCTGTCGTGCAGGTTCAATATTTGTGGTCAATGTTTGCTTGAGATTTTATATTGTGATTTACTGGAATTTAACGGGCTTAAAAGGAGACTTCCGATTGAGATTTTGTGATTTAATGAGATTGAACGTGTTTTAATGTTAAATCTTTAAAAAACTAGAAAGATGGTTGTTTTACTTTGTTCTTACATTGATTGGGTTTTATTTTTTAAGTTAAGTTTTTAAAAAATTGTTGCGGTTTTTAACTGTTATTACACCTCTTCTGGGTAGAATTTTCGTGATTTAATGACTTTGGAATGTTAAATTATAACCCACATTAAAAATCCAAAAATCGTTAAATAGATTACTGTTCTTTTTCTAATTAGGGTTTGGTTACATTTTTTAGTTTCAATTGTTAAAATATTTCACAGTTTTTAGCGGTTTTTACAATGCTACCTTGTCATTGTCCACTAAATCCCACTGTGGTGATCAATGCAACTATAAAGTTGGATTTAAGAAACCCTGTAAATTTTGTTTTTCACTCACTTTCTCCTAGCTGTAGTTGGCTTGAGTGCGGAAATAAAAATAAAAGAGTAGACCTCGTCAGAAATAGCTGAACAGTATTACAGATATTTCGTGACCAAGTTCAGATATTTGAGATGTCTTATTTTCTCTGTAAGTTGAAGACGAGTTGAATCGATAGAAACAAGAATAGAGCACTTAATCTCCCTAGAAAAAGATGTTTTTCGGCGCACAAAAGATCTCATTCTAGGATTGATCTACCCAATTCAGAATCTTTATTTTTTTATTAACTTGGATAACAACACCAACTCTATTTTTGGGTTCGTGGATTAACCCTTTGTCTTCTTCGAGTGGAATTGCTTTGATCCTTCAGAGAAGTTCAATAAGCATTGTATATCATCCTATTAGACGCTTCTTAGAATTCTTTCGTTATTTACTTGGCTGATTGGATCAGTAGCAGGAAATTCGAGAAATGAAGGCACAAAATTTCCTGATATGACGGAATTATACTTGAGTTTAATATTACAAATATGACGAATTATGTCAGAAATAAAAAGATTATGTCAGGTTTAGGATACTCGACACTCAAGAATTGGGATCATGTAATTCCAGGTTATATATTCATTGACGTAGCACAATGTCTATTATCTGTCTGGTATCTTCGTCACCACATTTATGACAAAATATAATAAAGAAAGCTGGAGTTTGGTCTACTTTATAATAAAAAAAATACTGTAAAGTCTACTATCAACAATTGACACGGCTGAAGTTTATTCGGAAAAGGCTTAATAAGATTAGTGTGATTCGATATGTTTATGTGGCAGTCTCATCAAAAAAAGGATTTGGATTACAGTTAAAAGCAGCACTTTAACAATAGAAAAATTCTGCACGGTTAAACTACCTACTACATACCCTACTTTTTTTCAGAAACAATCGCATATTCCGATGTTCATATAGACGACATATTTGTACATATGTCAAGTAACTGGTTACTAAAATCTGTCGAAATTCCATAAAAATAGCAGACCGTCAATGCAAATAAAATCAACATTGAACTAGAGCTTCCTCGTCCATTGCAAAACGACCACAGACTAAACCACACTTGCAAAGTAAATAGAGTCCGGATTAGATTATTAGATTGGGCTTGGAAAAATACGTAATACAAAAGCTGAGCAAATAGTACAGCAAAATGCCCGGTGTTGATTCGCATAAAACCCTGATTATTATTATTATGCAGTACATTTCCGTATTTCATCAAATTGGCCTATATACAATATACAACATACAAATACTGAAATAATGTGTGTATATCTAAAATCCTAGAATTATTTGGTATACTTGAATTGAGTTTGGAGAGGATTTAGCAGAGCGTGGAGATGCTTAGGCAGTGGTGATGTTGGTGGTGGATTCTACAGAAAATAATCTCATCAAACACTCGGTCTACTGGACTGAACCAAAAACCGAATTCTCCGTTTATCTCTCCAATCATTGTCCAGACAGTCCATGATCCGATTTCCACAATCCCTTTTATTTGGATAATATATCAAGCACATTTATTATTCCCTCTCTACTTTAATAAACTCTCCTTCCTACTTTATCCCCGTTTAACATTTATTTAATAATAACAATTCAAAATAAACCCAATCAGTCTCACATAAAAATACCCTTTAAAATCGTTGAATTTAATTTTTTTATCTGAATTTAGCCAGCCGTCCGTTTTTAGAGTGCTGACATAAATCACACTTAACTCGATCAAATTGATTCTGTCGTGATTTTTTTAAATAAAATTATAACGCATGAATTTTTATTTTAAACTTTCAGAATGTCATTAATTTCTATTTGTTAAAAATTGAATTATAAAATGTGAATAATTTTACTACTGCTGCTGCTGCTGGCCTAATTAAGATTTATGATTTCCATTGGATAATTGTATTAGATATATAGAGATTAGTGTATAGTGATCACCCTTAGTGATTTGGGTTATGATGAAGAAAGGCTGATGAAGGGGAGACTCACTTCGGTGTTGTTTGTCAGTCGGGGTTTTATTTAGCAGTGAGTGTCATGTAATGAGCCAAATTTACATATTATTAGGTTAGCCTCCTCTTCTTCGAAATTATTATTTGTATTCGACCGAGGTGCCTGCTGCTGCCAGACTAAAATATATATATCAATATATGTATATTAAGGTAGTTCTATATTATCATTTGTTGTATTTTGTATGGATGAAGTTTCTCCTATTGTGTTATTCTTTGTGTACTCTGCATTCTATTATCTCTAATACCTCCGAGAGAGCGACCCGGGTGTTTTAGCCACCACTGCCCCTACTACTACTACTACTAGTAATACAGAGTTGAATTTTGAGTAGTTGGCTACCCTCGACTTGGTAATATCTTTTTGACTACATCTACTACCAAGTGTAAGATATATAGGTATACATGTCTTGTTTATCATCCTCATTGATTTGCAAAGGAGCACACTGTTTCTCTTTTCTACGTTCCGTGAATAATACCCGGGTTTTCGGAACTTCGTCTTGGAAACTTCCGCTTTGTATACTTTGCCTTGTTTTGGGCTTGTGGATGTTGATGGGGATGAGATGATGGCGTGTCTATTATTCTATGAAAGTAATTCCCTCAAGTGTCAGAGTTCACTTTGGAGCTTTTGTCACTTTCTAGATTTTAATTTTGGTTGTTCCAGATCAGAGTTAACTGTGATTTTTGGCTAATTACGATATTCACTCATGAATCTCGAATTTTTTGTCCATGTTTCATTTTTAGTTTGTCCAGGATAAAACTGTCTACGGTTTTTTTTATACATACATTCATTCGAAAATAGCCAGTTTAGATTTCGTTTCAATCGTTTTTTAAACCTTAATAGAATAGCAAGAATAACCCTCTGTATTATATTAAAATCCACACCTTTCATTGTAACAATAGAGTTATTCAGAACCTGGTCTACTATGCGTTTGCATTTGGTTTCGATCATCACTTGGATTTGCATTCATAATACAAAAGCAACTTCAGATGTTGGGAATGCATTTGAAATTGGGTTTAAAGAAAAGGCTTAGATTCTCACGGGCCTTGTGCCCTTTATTTATTAATCACTGTGTGAACTCCACCACGGGCAAGACCGCCGGAACAAGAAATGAGAGCAGCAGCAGCACCGCACGGCTCGACGGCTTTAATTCTGTCAGGATTACTTATCCGAATTAGAATATATCATCGGAAGAGGAGTAGTCAGTATTGCCACATTAATCTAAATGTGACACTTGGATGGAGTTACAAATCTATTATGCTATACAACTTTACAGATTGAAACTCGAAATATAATTTACTGAATTGAGTATTCAAATTTCAAAACATTGAGAATTGAAGCGAATTGGAGGGTGTATGGACTGATGGATTGTTTATTTAATTTCAAATTTAAATACACCGTGTTATTATTTTAATGGGCTGATTTGCATAACATAACATTACATAGCTTAAATCTTGTTAATATTTCAGTTAGGAATTTAGTAAATATTTCGTTGTTATATTTGGACTCCATCGAATTTTTTTAAAAACTTTTTTGACATACAAATACATATTAATGTTAAAAAATTAATTAGAACAACAGCTAAAAAAAATATTTTACACTAAATTAGTCTCAAACAGTATCTGTATTAATTACAAGAAACTATTTTAGTGAAAAAAGATATAAATGCAATATTCGGTTTCAACGGTGTAACAATTTTTTATCCCTCTAAATATATTTAATACATTATGGTTGAGTTGGTTGACATAACCGCCCAAGAAATAGAAGGGATAAATGACAATGACAAAATCCTTATTTAAATCCTTTGGGAATAAAGTAAAAAGTTAATCAGGAAAAGCTTTTGAAGCTGATTGGACCAGATTTTTAAAAGTCAAAATATAAAAAGAGACAGCTTCTCCGTAGAGACATAATCTTTTACTTCCTTATAAATACACAAACAATATTAAAATTTCATTGCAAGGCAGAATTTCCATGAAAAATGAATTTAAATATTGAAATCAAAACACAACAACTTGACAGAAAGTAAATTTAAGAGAGCTTCAGAAAATATTTCCGTATCTTTTATTATCTTTCTTATACATGTCACTCTACTTTAATAAAGTTAGTTTGAAGTTTTTAAAAAACAGATCAGTTCCAAATTAGATCTTTTTAAAAAAGTTCTATGTACGTATATATGAGGGGGAGATTGGTTGCTAGATTCTGCATAACTCATTTATGTATGTATGTCATACACGTGTCCTTTGTCTCTTTTGTCAATATTATTAACACATGAAGATAATATTTTTATTTAATAAGTTTGTTAAAAATCAGTTTGACACATGATTAAAAAAAAGTTTTCCAGTTCAAGATACATATCAAATAACAATATTTGAGTTGATTAAAAATATGCGCTTATCACCTTAACAAAAACATTTTAATATTATTGTGCAAATCTTATACAGAAATTATTTAGGTTTAAACTTACAAGGGATTGAAAGTTTCCAAAAACCCTTTAAAGATAATTTTCAAGCATTTTTGGTAAATTTGTCAATTTTTTTATTATTAAAAACGGTTAATATAAAAAAACGCTAATTTTTGTATTTTTCTCGTTTTTATAACTAGCAGCTTCAACCATAAAAGTTTTAACAAATGAAATTCTCGTTACTATTACACGCTTTCTTAGATAATTTTAATTGGGATGAGTTCGAAGGTTTCAGATTCTCACGTACTCATTATGCATAAAAACACACCCTGTTTTAGACTTCAAATTCTACATAAAAATGTTTTTAAAAAAATTGACAAGGTATTAAAAACCCCTACTGCTGCTGGTACTGGCTGGTAGTGATAATGAAGATGTTTGAGTTCTTCTTCTAAAGGGTGTGGATTCATTCATATTTTCATATAAAGCACTTTTGACGCTTTTGACATTTTCAAATTTTCAACTTGAGATCCTTTTTTAACAAAAGTGCCTCTGCCTGAAGATAATAAATTATAACGATATGATGTCATTCTATGGCCTAACTATATAAAACTTTTTATATAACAATTTCTAGACTTTATATGTATGTAGTAGATGAAGAGATGAAAAATTGGGACTCACTCCGTCTCTCAGATTCCTCCTTGGAGAATATCCCAGTCTACAAGACTAACTAGACACTTGCATTCTATTATGCATGAATTATAAGAGCTTTCTCAGCTCCACTAGGAAAACTGTTACGGGAGTAATGCTATTTTTCAAATTTCCTTAAAAACTTGTGAAATAATACTTAATTTTGACCGTATTTTCCATTTTTCAATCCTTTTGGAAATATGAAATTTCCCTATATATTTCAATTTTTTAGTAAAAAATTCTTGAAATTTCACTGTTTATTTTTTAGGGCTGTGAAATTTAAGTTTCTATTTTCGCTTGAAATTTAAATTTCAAACCCTATTGCTGATATGTCTGCAAATCTAGACTTTAGTAATTGACGAATCAAATTAATCTGAAGTTTTCTGTGTTTGATTTTGTAGACTTTTGCATTTAAAAAAATGCTGTTTCTAATAATTTTATTGAATTATCTGTAACACAAATAAGAAATTATATTGGATGGAATAGTATATGTAATGTTCATTCACTCGAGATAATAAAAGCTGGTTCATTAGGCAACCTAGATACTCGGTTGGGAAGAGGGTGTCGTGGAAAAATTTTTAATTGAAATTTACAGCATACGCTTCCATGACTTTCGGTGATTATTATTACACATTACGTATAGAGACAAATTATTCTTATGTAAATATAAAAGGTTATTATCCTGGGTTTCTCTTGGGATTTTATAGTGGGATTTAATGGGAAATTGTGGGTTTCAAATGTGACTTCTAAATGGGATTTAGCATCTATGTTAAACCGTAAGAAAAAAGTCCATTTTTTTTATTTTGCTGTTTTTATTTGGCATTAGGTTTGGTTGCATTTTTTTTATTCTAATTTTTAAAACATTTTGTAGTTTTTGTAAAACCCACTAAATCCAACTATGATGGAAAATGCAGCTTTAAAGTTGGATTTAGTACCTAAATAAGCATGAGTTGAATATCTAGTAGCGTATTTCAATAAAGTATTTGATTTCGGCTTAATTTTTCCTAGAATATATATTTTAATATATTTACCTCTAAAGAAAGTATTTTGATTTTGATATATATATATATTTATGTTGACATCAACAATCCTTTTCAACTAAATAAACATCTGTGCTTTCACTTTCTTATCAAGCTTGAGCCAAAATCTAAAAAGAAGGCTTAAAAGCAAGTATGACACAAATACATTTTATAGGAAAGTTTTTCAATTCAATTTTGAGGACTTTTGCTGTTAGCTTCGGATTATTTTTTGGAGTTTGAAAAGTATTATAAATACCAATCTCTTTCTTGTCGGTTGTTAGTTTTTATTTCAAAACATTATGAATAACTGAAATTAATAATCGACAAATATTAAAGATCGTCAACATTTAATCAAAGTCATCAAGTTAAATAGTTTAGGTCGCAATTTAAATATTTCTCCTTACAAATTTATTCCACTTTATTTAAATATTTAAAAAGAACCGAAACACTCTTTTTTATTTTTCAAACGATCATTTATATTCAGCACGTGGAGACAAAAACTATATAATTTAATTTAGCACAACGTCGTTAAAAAGTTTACAAAGTTTTTGAAAACTTTCCTGAAAAACTTAACTCTGAAAGTCTTGTAAAATTATTAAATAGGATTAAAAATGCTTAACTCCCTCAAAGTACAAAAACTAAATAAATACTTTAGTAGTACATTAAATTCAGTGAATATTGAATATAAAATATACAAGAAGTTTTAAACAACTTAAATAACTTTTAAACATCGTATACATATATCTAAAAAAGAGAAAAATAAGTCAGTATTTATATATTTAGTATATAAAGTGTTTCTATCTATATAGAATTTAATATTTAATAAAACCTTCATGAATATTAATACTTTTACTTAACAATCTCCGTCATTTCAAAGAGCATAAGCTTTTACCTTTATTACATACAATCTTTCCTTTCTTTTCATCATCCAAGATTCTAAGAAAAGATTGGGTTTTAATTTAAATTTATAAATGATTTTTTTTATTCCCTTTCAAACCATAAGTTCAAGAAGAGATTAAAACAAAATTGCTATAAGAAGAAAAAACATTCAAATAAAATAATAAATGGATTTCTTATTCATAAAACATTAAATAAATAAAACCGACTCAAATAAAGCCCATTTTCCTCAAGGCCCTTTTAAAAAGAAGAATGATGATGATAAGAAGTCAGATATGGTTTTGTAAGTTTTGTTTTTCGGTTCTCGACTTCATTTTTAATAACTTTGTACTACTTATATAAATACTTTCTCTTTCCAGTTATTAATCCCCCTTCTTCCAAAGATTTAAAAACCACGAGCCACCTTCACCATTATCCATTAGTCATAATGGCAATAATACTCTAATAGAGAATAGTAAAGATTTCCATTTTTTATCTTTTAGAAGCTAAATAAGAATAAAGCTCACACAACCCTCTTGGGTATACATACATATATACATATAATATATTTTTTAATGTATAGTTTTGTGTGTCGAAAAGTGAGGATTTATATGGTGATTTTTCATCTCAAATTGAAATTCTTAGTACTACAAGAAAAAAGAGAAAGCTGGAGGCTCATATTTTTTAATGGCTTTGCTGTACAAGCCACTTCCACTTCTTTCTTTTTCTTCTTCTTCTTCTATTATTCTTCTTTATATTAAATCATTCTTAGAATTCTAGAATTCTGCAGGAAGAATCTAAGCTCTTTTACATATATAAGTAAAAGAAAGAACTCTCTTATATATATTTATGGATGATAGCAATTTACTTTAACGGGCTTAACCGGTTCCATTTCCTTTCTACAAGAATGTATTTAAGGAGTAAATTTCAAGTGTCAAAATTCATTATGGTTTTCCTCCTCTGCTGACTAGCAATTTTTCTTATACGATCTTGTTAAGAGTTTTTGCATGTAAATTCTGTATAAAAGTATATATAAGAGAAAGTCCTAATGACTATGTACAACTGGTGCTATAAGTATAAGAAAAAGGAAGGATATATTTTTTGGAGACAATTTATATCCAAAGATGAGTAGGAAGGGCTTACTAGGAATAAATTTTGGTTACTTTTTGAAAAACAGATGTGACCAATGGCTTGTTATATATTTGTAGCATCGGGTGCTGTGCTGTAATAGTTTGTCTAAATTAGTTGTCGAGGGATGATATAAAATATGGATCTTTTATCTCGGTATTTTAATCTAATTTACACACTCTATCTTTAAAAGAGAGTTTGCTTCTTCTTATGATAAGGAAATAAATTGAAAAGATTTGCTCGTTTAAATAGCCGCGAAAAAATATGTTAAATGTATATTTACAAGAAAGAATGATAATCGAATTGAAGGATATACAAATAAGGAGAAAATTGGTATGTGTACTATTTGCTATTAGTCGTTTGTGCCACTTTCACGAAGAAACCACGGAAAGAGAAAGTTCGATCTAAAAAAAATCATCCCTGAACCTAATTACTCAGCGGAAATGAATTTCTTGGCCAATATCCTCTTCACTGCCTCCTCTTTCCAATTTCTTTTTATAAAGATCCATTTTTTGATAAAGTAGGAGCGAATGAGAAGAGAACTAGCACTTTTAGTAATGGGAATCTATTGTCCACACTTTCAAAAAAATATATATGACAACCTTATAGCAATATACATATAACAGACTATGTAGTATTTCTATTGTGCAATTGATTTTTACATGGAAAATATTTGTACTTATGCAAATGTACTTTACCCTATTGTATTCACTTGAATAATATAATCGTGTCAGAATAAGTTGAGAATCAATCATATATTTACATACTTTCTTCTGAGGTTTGTTGCCACTCGTAGTTTTTTATGTCCTTGACGAAGAGGTCTCAAGAAGTTTTTGAGATTTTTTCAAAAAAAAATTCAGAGAAACGTACCAAAAAACAATTTGCTCTCTCGGGGATTTTTCAAGATTTTGAAAGATTCTTGTAGAGTCCTGTAACACGTAAAATTCTTATATAAGAAGGAGTAAGGGAAAGCAGCAAGCTCCCCTATCGATTTGATCTCTGAAGGCTCCATTTAAAAGCCATTTTTTTCCATCAATGGATAAAAAATGCAAAATAGATGTTCTCCTGCCTCGCGAATGAATGGAAAGGATTGCTATCGAGTATCGAGTTGAACGACCACAACTCTAAAAAGGGCTAAACGGCTCTTTCCATACTGCATTCAAATTGGACCAACACAGCGGGTGACTACCCGGGCTTTCCACCAACTCTTCTTACATACACGGATGAACATATTATTATTATATATAAAGAAAGCGTCGAAAATCGCTCTTAGTGGTAGGCACTAGGCAGTGTCTCTCAATGTGTGTTTAGATTTTATAAGGTACTTTTATTATACGTTTTTTTATATTCGCCAAGAAAGTGTACAATGTACATACATACCTACTGCTACTACTACTACTACTAATGCATAAATGTATCTTGAATCTTCTCGAGAATTTTCTGAATCGAGGGTGAATATCTCCGTGTGGATTTTTATCCTTTGAAGAAGAAAAATTCTAAAAGAGTTCAGACGGAGATAGACAGGGCTGTCATCGTAATAACGGGAATTCGGGGTTTTCTTACTCTATATATATGTAATATGTACAATATATGTTCTGGAAAGCATTAGCGAGTATTATTGTATCTGACAGCTCTGTTGTCATTGTCACCCAGTCGAGCCCAATCATACAAATCCTATTTTCAATTTCTGCTCCCAGACTTTTTATTTCTCAAAGAGGTTTGCCACAGAATGAGATGACGTAGTAGTAGTAAAGGGTTATAAACACTTTGCATTATATTATTTTTATTCCATAAGCTCATAAGACTTGGCGGCGGTGGTGGTGGAGTTACTCATGACTGTTTGATATGATAAGAGAGATGAGTAGAAAAGTGCAGGAGTTATGTGATATGAATATTTATTGGCCCTGCCACAAAAGTGGTAGAGAAAGAAAGTATCAAAATCTAAATCCAAAAGCATTTATACAACATCTAAGAAGAGTGACTGACAATGACAGCTTGATGATGGTTGACATGTTTTTTTATTTTTTTTCTTCTTCTAGGAATTGGGATTGTCACGTCACCGGAAGTATTACTGAGAACTGAAAAGAAATGCGGGGGATGAACGGGTCTTCGTCAGAAAACCGGGGCTATTCCGGGGGGATTCCGCCACCAGGGGCTGGAGGTGGTATGGGTCCAGGCTCGCTTGCAGGATTGGGATTCAGTGGGGCACCACCCGGGATGGGGATGCCCGTACCTGGGGGATTAGGGGGTTTGGGTGGGCCTGAATTAAAACATCATGCAGACTTTTTATCCAGACTGCTGGCAGCTACGCCGTCTTATATGAGTGAATTGGGGAACCCACCGCCGGGCTTTTTTTCGGATTGGTTACGCAGATTGGTTTCTAAACCGAGTGGAAATAGTGGCTCTCTACAAACTTCAGGCTTGACCTTTCCTGGACATCCGGATACGACTGGTAGCGGAGGAGTTGGCGGTGGTGGTGGTCCCTCAACAACTCCTGGTCCTTCTTCACTTGACGCCCAAATATCTTCAAAACGCAGGAAACGCTCTCGCCTCAATGACCATTCAGAACATCCACTTGGGGTAACTATCCTCTCTCTTTCTCCAACTAGATTCTTTTTTTAGGTTTTATGTGTCGAAGTCAACAGGCTAGTTTAACTGGATTTTGAACTAATGCATACATAAATTCTGTGGAAAAAATAACTTATTTATTAAGACGTACAGTTTCATTCTAGACAAAACTAAATATTTAGCAAGCTGCTACAGCTCAATAAAAGTACTCAAGTTAATTTAAAGGTCCAATCTTTGGATATTTCTAAACTTTATAGACGCCGTTTTTTGTTAGGTCACAAATACGTTTGAAAATACATAGTCCAAGCTTTTTTAAACATTGAACATATGCAAATAGGCAGGAATAACCTTGTACAATAGGACTTTTGATCAATTTTTCATTTAGATTGATCAAGGTAATCCAATTTAATAGTTTTTTAAACAGCGTCTTCTTATCTAACTCGGTACCGTTCGTTCATGTGTCCTGCGACATAGTCAGTTCCGAGAAGTGCAGTGGTGGTGGAATAAAGTGGAAAAAATGTATTCTGGATATGTTGAAGATTATGGAAAAGGAGACCACCTGAGATGAGGCTATCGTTTGATGGAGACACTCGAGTTTTTCGGTTAAAGAGCTCTCATTAGTTGCTTACTTTGCCATCATGCCTTCAATTTCAGTGCAACCACCCATTCAATTTCATCCAATTCATTTCAAATCTGATGAGCAGATTTGTTCTCCCTTCCTTCTACTATTAACTTCCTTCTTATACTAGTACACATGCACTTCATCTCACTAAATCCATTTGAGAGAAGAAAAAAATGCAACCAATTTTTCCTCTCTGCTGGTGGTAATTCAACATTACGATGTATACCATGTCACTATACCCTACGACGAGTCATGACGCACTGTAAGCATAATTGAAAACCATTTTGGACACCGTTTAACATGGGAAAAATGTCATAAAGTGTCATGCTTATCTGAAAACGCTATCTTCTAGAGGAGATTGTCAGGTACAAGTGGCAAAAAACCGCGATCACCCCATATCACCCCATTTGGAGAAAATTGACCTGGAAGTTTAAGCCTTTTACACGGGGTGTTGCAAAACCTCAATTTTCATCAAAAAAAATGATTTCCTTATAACCCCTATTAAATGATACACCAATCGAAAGCTAATAATCCCTGGACCCTTGGAAAAATACTCCCAACATTCTGT
>JAQGBQ010000308.1:0-26069 GCA_034698485.1 Vertagopus arboreus | reverse complement strand
GTGACCTGCGATGTACACGCAGACCAAAGGTAGACGCAGGTCCCTAAGCCGACACTAAGAACATTTTGTGAGGACCAATCTACCAGGTTCAAGTAAAAGTCATCCTGGAGTTCAGGAGCGTCTAGTACCTACAAATTTATCATATTAAATTATTTTTTCATGCTTTCAAAATGCTTGGTTACACCAGAAAAATCAAAATGAGAGAGCATTTACCTTAAAAGGAACTTTTGATATTCTTCTCGTGGGCTTCTTTGGTGAACGAAGGAGTTTTTCAGATTTATTGCTAATCGGTGACAAAGAGTAAGGCGACCATGGCTCGTTAATGACTACAGATCGCTCCGATGTATCGTACTAGATTAAAATATATATATATTATGCAATCTGCTATTTCATTTCAAAACACAAAGTGTAAATTAAACAAGTCTTACATGGAACAGCTTTCTACTAGGCGTCAGTTTCTTCTCCGTTGGATTTATTTCTTTATTATCTTCATATTGATAACCAAGAACTTCATTCTTCAGAAGGCAAGAATACACGACTGATCCATCTTTATTATTTTCGTTGTTGTCTCTTGCTTTCTTGTACGGGGCGAGTGGCCTTCCTTGTTCCTAAACAATTTAAATTGGCTACCGTTAATAATAGTCTTTGGAGGATATGAATCACATATGTACATTGAATATTGATGAACTTACACTTGTGGAGGCCGTGGGGGATGTTGGGTAGGTTAAATGCCAAGTATTTCCAGCCCTTGCAGGAATGAAACGATCGCCATAGCGGGGTTTCAAGGGAGAGACAGGAGCACTCATTCCGACGCCTTTTTAAAGATATCACTTCTGAAAGAGAGAAAAATAAATGTTTTCGTCAACTGGAACATAAGCATCATTTCCTGGGACATTTATATAAGCTCATGATTCGAAAACACCCTAGCACCACACCATTAATAACCCCCACTCCCTAATCCGTGGCTTTACTTTTATCATCTTGTATTGCAAATAATGATAAAATATGCAGTTTTTTATTTCCCATGTCACTTGAATTTGACGAGACCTAAAAATTACTGTTTGCATTTCCTACAATCAAAATTGAAAATCGAATGTACACAAGAGAGACACCCATCAATCAAATTATTCTGCTACATATGTATCAGAAATTTTTAATCGCATTCTCATGCCCTCATGCAACTTGTAAACTTAAATCTTCTTATCAAGTGTCATAAATAAGAGTGTACATACTCTGCACACACAAACATAACACGAAAAACAAAATGCCAAAACCACTGCTTTTTGCATGATATTAGTTAGGTCACCGTAACCGTTAGAGATTTAATTTGTTCACTAATCCTGTAACTCTTTTCAGCCTTGCCTGCCTCGCCTGTAACACTAGGCCTATAAAGCCGATAACATACCGACATATTGAAACTAAATCAAATAACGACATACTACAAATACTACTCCAATCTGGAACATTAATCAAAAACCTTGGGGGAAAATCCAGATGGCGAATTAAATTTAGGGATGACTTTGCCAACAATTATTCAAAATCTACAATGCCTGGTTTCTTGCAATATTTCATAACTTACCTTCTAATTCCAAAATTTTGATTTTTGAACTAAAAAAAAGAGCTAATAACCAGCGTCCCAGGCAAATAATTTATTTTAATTATGAAATATGGATGGAATGAAATTGGAACACTTACCTTATTCTGTCTTTTGCTTCGTTTTCGTGGAATAATTTTAAAGTCTTCTAAAAGGTCTTTTTCTTTCTTGGTTTGTTATTGTTGTTGCTAATTTATCACTTTTGTTTCACTTGTTCTAAGAAATTACTTGCTATTAATTAATAGTCATTCAAAAGTGTTTTTCACTGAATGAAATCGTCAGTATTGTTGTATTGTATCAATAATATTTTTGTTTGTAACAATTGATGATGAATTAATTGAAATGTGAAATTTAGAAAGGTGTTCAAATTTTAACGTTTTTTCAAACAAATTCTTAATTGCTGTAATTGCGAGGATCACGAAATTGGTTTTATTTAATTTGAAATTCTAATCTAAGCAGAATAGATGTGTTTACTTTGTATTCAATAAATTATGTAAGTAGGATGGAATTTAATAAATACTGTTACTGCTGAAAGTCAAGTTTTGAAGTGTTGTTGAATTTAATAAATGATTTCTCTTCGTCTCTTTTTCTGCTGTTTGTTTAAACATTCTGCTGCTCCTGCTCACTAGTTAATTGCCAATTGTGAATTGCCATAGAAACAGAAAAATAGAAGACACTTTATATAATTTTGAAATGGTTTCTCTTCTTCTTCTGCTGCTTATCTTTATTATTGACTCTGCACTGACTCAGAATTTACTGAAGACGATAAACTGGCACTACTACTAATTATAAGAAGAATTCACTTAATAGTAATTAAATGGGTGAATTTATTTTCTACTACGATATTATATGTTATTTATATTAATATTATTTGCTCTGCAGCTCTCCCACAAGGGCTAAGTGTATCTCTCTATTCTAATGCATTTCCATCACACACAGTATTATAAGCAGTTAGGTTTAAAAATGAGCTTCACAGGCGCAAAGCTTACTTGCCTTTTTTTGTTAAACAACTTTACAACTTTAGAGATACTCAAATCCCAAGGATGGTTCACAAACAGCGTTGTAGTTATGCACAGTGTTTTAAATATTTTTTAAACAGTTGAAGTAAATTTAAGTAGATATGTTAGAGAAAAAACAGTTGGATTTCATAACGACCGTTTTTTATAAACGGACTGCTGCTATTCCGTTATTATCATCAGCATCATTGCAAGCCCAGGGGAAGAAGCCCCGCCCCTTAAAAGCTTCCCTTTGTGTTCTCCATGGTGTCCGTAATTATGAATAAAAAAAACTTTTCGAAACTTTTGAACAAGCCTTAGAATTTTAAAAGAAAATCAAAGCAAAGCAAATTTTTATTTGAGAATAGTAGAGAGACCGTTTTTTAAAGGCCTTGGGGTATTGTTAGACTCTTTAAAAAAAAACTTAAAGACCCTTGTTTGGGATTTGTTCATGCATGTAAATTGCATTGTACACTCTTTAGCATCAACGCTTGGTTTTTTAACTCATTAGTTGGAGAGGGATGAGATCATAAAGATGAGATGACTTTCTTGACGAGGTTGTTGATGCAAATAATTGGAATTGGAGATTGCTATCTTATTGCAGGATTTTATGGGATTGTTGGGTTTTATTGCCTGAACTGAATACATGATTTGATTCCAGGATCATCATTATCATCATCCGATACGTTTCATATTAAAGTTTAAAATAACACAAGATGCAGAAGGTAGACGGCTAGGCAGCTTATGTTGTAGTTGTTTATGCAGAAAAAAAAGCCTGAGAACTGCAAACTTGCTAGTCAGGTTTATTGGTTTTTGCATACGTTTTTAATATCTGCAGCAGTGATTCTGCAGAAGAGTGCAATTCATTTATTGCCAACGGACAATTTTTCTGGAGGTGCAAAAGTTAAACTATGCAGGGTGGTGAGGTATTAAATTCCCAATAGGACAGGATTATTATTTGCTCTGTTGCAAGAGGATAACATTCAAACGTATGGATACCTGAATTCCAATTTTACAATCAGTTTACATTCTCCTTTGAATGTTGGAACCTTGGAATTATACTGAAATTCGATATGAATTCTTTCGTTAAAATGGTATCAACTGGCAATGATTTTATCAACATTTCACCAAACCTTCTCATTTATCTAATCATTTTAAAGAATACAAAATTTAGGAATTTCGGTATAAATTTTAACGTTCCTCAAGAAAAATATCTACCAAGCCCAGAATATTAAATGTAAAATGTAGAAATATCCAATATGTAACCTGATTTTGACTATCTTGAAATTTTGTTGATAATGATTTTATGAGAATAAAATGTACGTTTCAGCTTTCCAATGGCTACTTGATTATATCGAGTGTAAAGGTTATCATCACTTGTTAATATTTAGAATACAATTTACCATGCAGTACAAATAATCTGGAATTTGGAATTGCATACGTTGACTCCTTCTTCTTAACGAGATTAATGTTCATTTGACTCTTTTGCTGTTGTCGTACAGGAAAAATGAAAAATAAATAGGAAACGGAACAAAATCCTGGACGAAGAAGAGCCACGTCGTAATCTGCTTATGTTTTATATTTAAGGCTTTAAGGGTTTATCAACTCGGAGTTATAATGTCATAAAATTTAGTAGAAAGCATTGAAAAACTGTAAAAATGAGGAGCTTCTTATAACATAACAATTATATCTGTAGTTTAACATTTTAACCCTTTATCTCAAAGATAATTAATTTGTTTGCGTTTGGAGTCAGAAAAGGGAATTGGAACATTTCCTAGTACAGATATTTTCGTCTGGGTCTCTGTAACGCAAAAAATGAGAATATTTTGCAGTGTTATGTTTTTAAAAATCAGTAAGCACACAAAAGTAATTTGAATTTTTGATTATCAAGAGTTGAAGAGACACTTCAGTTCATAAATTGGAATCTGAGACTTTCATATTATTATTATGATGCATGCATGATGCATGGCAAATAGACATGATGGCTTCGGTTGACTACTTTGGTATTTTTATGTATCATCATAAGCTCATATGTCATGATACTGAGACTGGTGATTAAATGAAATTCAAGACTCATACGAGTTCCAACAAGGATGCAGTGATTAATGTCTTTACACATAAGTCAACAGAAAAATAAGTGTTTCCCTTATCAAATAGTAACGATCGAGACAAAACCTAATCTAATTGGTGTCAGGTCAAAATCATAACGTCCAATGTATTTACTCATATCAACTGCATTCTCATCTTCAAAACTCGGATGCTTGTGTGCAAAGAACCAATTTAATTTGACCAGAAATTACGAGATCACTTGAATGTATAATAATAGAATGTCAAGTTAACTTAATTAAAATACTTACCTGCATTTATTTTTTTTAAACTCAATACACTGCTATAACAGATAATTTAATTTTTGAGTTGAGTCTAAATTGTTAATTTGTTTAATCTGGATGGTTTTTTCAGTCTAATATGCTACATATTTATTAGGAATGACTTTGTGCTACTACGAAATTTTGATAACGATCAGAGGTATCAATTTAAAAAAAAATATCATGTAATAAAAGTCGCAGTTGGTTTAGAAATTTTATCATTTTTGCTACTGATGATTATTATTTCATTTCAATATCATAGACTGAGTTGAATATCCTTTTCTTCCAATATTTAATTAGGGTCGATGGATTGTGAACGAATTTTATCAGGAGAGCTATCTCAAACTTACAAGTCCTTACAATTACAGTTTTTAAAAAAGATTACTATTGGAAGATATATTAATCTTGACTTGATGATTACAGACATACAGGCTCATAGAACTTTCTATAGTCTATGCTGACTAATAGTATTAGTAATGAGTTATTTACTCTTCTAAATGGCTCAACTTTGTACCCTTAAAGGACTAATATCAGATAATATCAGTTCAGTAAATAAATTATCACTCCCAAAAGGGATATTTTTGAAAAGACTTGCAGTAAAATTGTATATTGTTGACAATTTGTCATCGATTGACTTTTAAGTAAATAAGTTCATCTTAATAGCCCATTTACGATTATTACCAGTCCCGTAACCTGCCATTAAAATTCAACTTGATGCCTTCCTTAATAGCTCGTGCCAGATACAGCTCACCTTTATAAGTCCTTTTTAAGGTAAACGGAAATGTAATGCATTTTTAATTACAAAAGTGTGACCTCAAAGTTAATGACTTTTTGGCATTTTAACACTTGTATTAAGTCCTTCAAAGTAGCAGACCCATAAACCTTAAATGTATTTAAAATTTATATTTTATTTGGAGTACAACCTTAGGTGATGCATAAAGTTCATAAATTGACAAATAAGATAAGCCCAACT
The DNA here is from genome assembly GCA_034698485.1 of Vertagopus arboreus. NCBI lineage: Eukaryota > Metazoa > Arthropoda > Collembola > Entomobryomorpha > Isotomidae > Vertagopus > Vertagopus arboreus. Next base: position 20,141 of record JAQGBQ010000308.1, on the reverse strand, counting down.
TATAAAAAACATTGGAGCAAAGTACGTCTATATTTATTTCCAATAATTGCTGAACCAGTTTTCATGATATGCCAAGAATCAGGAAGTACACACAACATTAAGAAACTTTCAATCGTTCAAAGAATTATCTGTGCAAATAAGATTGATGTATTTTGAAATCGAATTTCAAGGATTAAATAAGATAAATAATGAATCATTTCATTTCCAGACATTCTATGTATACGTAAGTTGGATGAACTAAAGAACAATGTCTATTGACCAACATTTGGTTTCACGCTGTCTAAACCAAATATTGCAAATTATCTACCAGTTGAGATAATTCTTTGAATTGAAACGATAATTTTAAATCAACGTTTTTTTCACCTTGGGTTACATCGTTGTAATCCACAATGATACATATAGTAAATATAACCTTTTTAACTGCAACATGAATTTTAATACAATTGGATCCCTATTATAAAATCTTAGCCAATTAGTATAATTGTATTACTGGAAATGTACTTATTTGATACTAAATCAGATTGAGAATCGGGGAGAATTAAAAAATAAGTATTAAGCCCTACACTTATGTCTCATTTACACGAACTTGTATCTGCACTGAATTCTGCAGACCTTCTTCCAGAATCCCTGAGTGGTAAAGTCCGTGAAAATGGCAAACTATAACTGAATTCTTCTTTCAGTTAATTAATTGAGATTACAAACTTCTCTAGCAATATCTTTTGAATCATGGACGACGAGATTCTTATTTTTAAATAAGGCAGTACAAATTTACGTTTTAAAAAGTTAAACATTTGGAAATATTTATGAGCTATTACATATTAATTGTCGACACTTTGATACAGTTTCGAATGTCTAACATGCACTTAACTTTTAGAACATAGTATACAATTATTGACACAACTCTTAAAGCTCCTAAGCATTTATAATCTCAAGAAAGCGTCAACTGTGAGTATTTCCACGATCTAAAATCCGACAGTACTCACTACGCCCTTGTTGATATTATAGTGCACTTTTTCCAGAAGTTTAGTTATTTTCTCCACATCAAATTAATCCATGGATTAATCCAATCGACGTTCATCGGACGTTCCTATGTCAAAATTAGCATATTCGAATCCGCATTAAAATTTTGTGTCTAATGGTATATCATATGTCAAAATTGATGCCGATATAGACTTTTAATTGTGTGTAGTAACTTTAATAGGAGGTAAATAAAACAACAACAACAACAACAAAATTGTAAAGTGAATTACTTAAATAATTTATTTTTTATAATTTATGACAAGCGTCCTATAAACTACACCTTAACCATGTTATGGTTGATCACAAAAATATATTGACTTCATTTATATATACGAGTATAAAATGTGGTTTCTGACAAATAATTTAAAGCCAGTTTACCATTCGACAATCACGGTACAAGTAATCTTCATTTAGATATTGAATGTAAGTAATAATATTGTACACATTTATAATACACAGTCAAATTTCAGCGAAAACCGTCGCACATATTATTCAGTCTGACTGAATTTCGAATTCGAAAATGCGAAAATAACAACCTTGTGTACAATTATGCTACACAAATCTTGTACAATTAATTTCATTAACATTCAAAGTTAAAAAACTTGAACAAATCTTAAGGCAAGTTGTATCAACTTAAAATTCCACATAATCAATACAACAACATGCAAATGTGCATAGTTAATAATATCTTCCTATAAACAATTCGATTAATAATATTTCACTTTTAAATCAACTTATATACTGAACATATGTATAACTAGTATTCGAATTAAATTATTCATAAGGAAGAATAAATTTAAAATGCGGCACATTGATAGATCAGATATGAAACGATTCCTATAAAATCTAGCTATTACAGGATGGACATCACAGAACAGAACATATTTACGACCCTTGTATTGAAGAATTTTCTTCATTGATGAATTATTCTAGGGCTTGATATAATTGATAAATTTAAAAAACAACTCTCTTGAACTTAATATCCTAATTAATCGAGGACAAGTTCTATAACAGGTAGTACAGGTGAAGCCTGTTAAATTCTAATATCTCAAGTCTTCTTCAGTCAACAACCACAAAGCAAGATTTTGTCTTTAAAAAATCTGCTATTCGACGACATTGTGTGAGCTATTAATGGAACGAATAATATTGGGCCGCGAACTCCAGCATACATACATTTTTGAAAGCTACTTATTATTGCAGGCGTTTTTGACGAATGACAATTTATACAGAAAAGACCAGCTTTTCATAGACACCAATTTTCTTTCAATATAGAGGTACACAAAAAATCAACAACTAGTTCTTTTAATTATTCTCCAGGCCATCGTGAGATAATCATCATAACTCCTTCAGCCCCAGCGATTCAGTCAACTGAAGGTAGTAAGGTGTCCTCAATGGCAGCAGATATTGACGAGCTTCGTTGACAGCCTTGCACTAAGAACAGGAAATTAAACTCGGTTAATTAATCAGGACACATTAAAAATGTAATGTCAATCAAAGACTTACTGTAGGCTGCGTTCCGTTTTTGGGAATTTTAGGCGTTTTATCTCGGAAGAATAGTGACTCTTCCTCTTCGAATTTTGGACTAGAAACGACTTCTTCCTCAACCCATGATTTCGTGCGAAGCTTATCTCCGATAGGTAGTATGTGTCCTTCGGTTGTGAAAAGATAATCGCTAAACCGCTGGTTAACTGGATTATCCAAGTCGAACAGCTATTAAAGGGAGAAACCAATCAACCAATTATAAAATGATTATCCAATATTCATTAGACTACAGAGGAATTTATATTAGTTGCTTTGCTTACCAGATACAAATATTTGCAAGTTTCCGAGAGGAAAAAGCTTTCCATTCTGTCTTCTAAACTCATATCAATGACGTCATGCACGGTAGCATAGCCACATTTAGTTTTAGCGTATGCGTTCAGACTCTGAATAACCTCTCTTCCAACGTGAAGGTAAAACGGATTCTTGGTGGCCTAAAAATATAATTTAGTTTAAATTCTTTAAATTCAGTTACATGAAAACATTAAACATTTCCCGTATTATTTTATACCCTGTATAGAAGATATGTTGATTCAATGAGCTCTGGTCGAAGAGGATAGAAACTGACGTCTGGACTCAATCGTTGCCAATTGAATCGTTCAGGTAGGAATCCATACCGCTTCCAAACGTTATAGTGCCAAGCGTGGGTGCAAATTGCTTCTTCAATATCGCCAAACAGAACCTATAATAATTTTTCCACAAGTTAGTATCTTGAAGTTGCTATTCTGAAATGACTGGTGTCCAATTTAATATTTTAATACTTGAACCGCCGGAAACGACGCTTGTAATGCATCGATCCAGTAAGTGTACGTGTTTCCACTATGCATGTCAACGTTGACGTAGAGTGGATGGTCCCCATATCCAGAATTGCAGTGCGTTCGTCTATTAAATAATTTGAACAATTAATTTGAGTACTAATGCAATAATTTAAATGCTAGCAATAATTTGTCTATGAAATTTGGTAGTAGAGAACTTACCCTCGTCGTAAGTATTGTTTAATAACGGTATATGACTCATTAAACATAGAATAATCTTCCTCTTCTCCAAACAAGATGTATGACTTGAGCAAATATTCGAAATAGGAGTCCAAACCGGCTCCAAGACCACTCAGTCGACCCACCCATTGTCCTGTTTTGGCATTTATCACATTTCCTACAAGTCAACAGCGTAATAATAGTAAATAGTACTTGAAAGTATTATCATTATTGTCTGAAAATGAAAATAATAAATACCTAAAAGTCCTGTGGTCTTAGCTCTCGCACTCCATAAGGCACGGTTTGCTCTTCGAGCCATGGACTCATAAATTGGGTCACCCATCAGCCTGGAAAGTGTCCCTAGCTCCAAAAGCAGTGACCCAGCTCCTGCCGTACATGTCTCTGCTCCATCATCCACAAATCCTTTCCGTAGATTTACCTTTAAAACCAATCGAATTACTTTAATACTTGAAGACATTGTAAAGCACTATAAAGTATACCCTGGGATATGGAATTCCAGTCATGGATTTTTGAAAGGCAGGAAGAAGGCGAGATGCGAGATCATTTGCTAACTGTAAAAGTTCACCATCATACCAAGGGGGCCTGAGGTCTTCTCCAAATATATTCCGCTTATCCTCCATAAGCATATGAGCAGATAAAAGTCCTCCAAGCAATCTGAATGTTGAATAAAACATTATTGGCGTCAACTATACTGATTTTACATGGTAATAAAAATGTTTTGAGCAATAACGTACCTAATGTTGGCCTCGAACACTTGAACAGTATTTTCCTTATCGAAAGAAACATGCTCAATAACCAACTTTACAGCCCGGTGGAACTCTGAGACATTTCCTAGTACAGCTAAGGTATCCAAGGAATCCACTAATGTCAAGCAGTAATCACCAAGTACATCGTTGATATTGATATTGGACCTGAAAAGAAAAAAATTCATGACATATTCATATGTAAGTTATTAATAAATGTTTTAGTTCAAAACAATGCAAAATTTACTCACGGGTTTTCATGATCTGGTCCACGACCGACACAATGGATAGGATCAAGCTCATCTAAAGGGAACGCGTATTTCATGTAACCATCGTAAGCAAAGTAGAACATCTTCTTCACTTCAACCATCATCTCTTTCCTCATTTCTTCCGTAAATGATCCATATTTTTGATCCAGTTTGTCGTACGAGTGACCAAAGATGTTAAATGCTTGCCTCGATGCAGGCAAAAATATCAGGACCAACAATAGAAGCAGGGATAGCTTACACACCATCCGTCTTCCAGGACCCATCACAAATTCGAAATTATTTAACTTAACAGAAAATCTAATTCTCGAGTGATGTTGACTACCCTTAGGGAAAGCAACTTTACTACTTCCTACAACTCTTTAGGAAATATATTTCAGATAAAAGACTTATACCATGTTTTTCCAAACAATTTATCTCAAAAAGAAGAATTTTTTTTTGGATAAAATTGAAATTAACAAAGCAGAGGACTTTCTAATCTGAAAAGAACATGTTGAAAATTTATCTAATTTGATTTTCTACCTCGCACAAAAATATTAAAGACTTTTTATTACTAAAATCGGCAAACATTGTCATTGGCAACCACATGTAATACTTGAGTTGGGAAGACGAAATGGTCTATTCTAATGATGTGAAATCTTGGGGTTTGTGATTTTTAAACTATCAATTCGTATTAATGTTTCATTTTGGGTAGTCTTCTAAATGTTGGGTTTAATATTTGAACAAGTCGGTTGTAAAGACAAGGGGATGTTGTTACCTGTAAACATAAACGGTTCGATTGATTGATACATATGAATAAAATAAAGTCGCTTTTATCGTACCCAATAAAATATTAAGGAAAACAGATTCGAAACTTTAAAAATAATCATTTTTTTAGAAACTCAGATAGACAATTGTCCGTTTGCGTCATCAACATTTACATCAAACCAAGGGCAATGAACAGAAATTCCTCTTTAAAATTTTGCAATTTTAAGAAATTCACAAGAGCAAAATTGATCTACGTATTGTCTACATTATACTGATGCTTATCTAATGAATAAAAGAGACTCACGTACTGTAGGATTCTACATTCACAACGTCTTAAAAATTCATCTGGCAACGGAGGGGAGATAAACATGGAATTTGCACATTATCAATACTGAATTTCTTGGAACGATCTTCGTTCACCATCATTCTTCATTCCTTTCCCGTCGAATTTTATGAATTCCAAGGTGCTGGAGAAACTTGAACGGCTTCAAGGTCTTCAAAACTCACTACTACTCCTATGATTGTGCTTTTATGGAGTAATCGATTGTGAAGCCTTCCTGAAAAAAAGATAAAACAAAGAATATATACAGATAGCAATTTTAATAATTATATTTTAACCAGAATATAGATTAAATTATAATCTTTTACTCTAATTTCTAACCTGATAAGAAAATATTAAATGCAAAGAAACCAAAAGGTTTTGAATATTTGGGGGAGTAAGCTGAGTATTTTAATAGTAATATAACTTTTTGGATAATGTATGTTTGAAGAACTCCAGCTGTAAAATTGTAGTTAGCTAATCAACATTTGGCATAACAGGTTGGGAGATTAAAAACACGTCGCTTCAATACTAGTACAGACTATACGTAATCAATATCCTTATTCTGATCATAACAAATTTTGGATAAATACACATCATCAGATTAGAGAAGCGATCAATTCGCTTGCAATGTAAACCAGTCAAGTCTTGTGACGTCCAACCCCTTTGTAAAAATATTCCATAGGGAATCAACTTACAAATGTATCGTGTTAAACTGAATATCAATTACTATTACCAAACCAAACCAATAAATATTTAAACCTTTTTCTCACGAAAGAGACATGTAAAAAAATAAAATGGCCATATAATATTCCAGCAGACCCTAGCTAACTGCGTTCAACAGATGACAAATAGTCGTTAGTTTTAATGGCTCTTCATAATTTATTGAGAAAATGTCTCTTTTGAAAATAGCGACATATCCTCTTACAATATGTATGGATAAATACATACATAAATTATTGCTCTTTTCAAACATAAAAATGAATAAATTGATTCGTCAGTTAAACTTAAATATGTATTATAATGTCAGTAAGAAAACTGCTCGAGTTATTCAATTTAATAAACAATTTTAAGATTCATTTTAACATTTAATTTATAGGAGCTTTTGCGACTGCGAGTTTAAATCTCATAATTTCTATCTCAAACTTTCTCCAAATAAATATTGCCATAATCATTATTTACTTTAACTGAATTTGTCACTTGATTTTTAACTTGAACTTTTAACTGATGATTGTTAATTATTCTTGTCGCTGTCCGTGATTGAGTCTGTTGTTGGGTCATGAAATAAGAACACGGATAATATTACCACAGACATTAATAGATACATTAGTATCGGTAAACAATGCACACTCTTCCAAGCCTTTATGACATGGGTATTATATAACTTCCTTTATCAATCTAGGCCGACCATTATGTCACTCATCGCTTTTATCGTGTATTTTAACTATTGTAGTTCATTTGTTTATTCTATTTTTTGACTAAACGTGACCTTAATCTTAATGCATTTCAGGTTCTTATAATTTCTAATTTCTAGTTCTATACAATTCAAAGTCTGATTTATATACATTTATAGACAGGAATCTCTTCAATAATAATGTAGTGAAAGCATTTAGTTTAATAATTGATCGAATTAAAATCGAGCTATTAATTTTGATTTCTCAAAGAATGCGATTTTAATCGATAAATATGTTAAAATAAAACAGTATATTGTTCTAGAACATAGTGGATGGATATAAAAGTTTTAATGAAATCCAATTGAAAAATGTTGTCACTTACTGGGGAAAAGTTTATTAAATAAATCGGTAAATTTCAACTATCCCATCCCCGTTTTAGCAATCTTACTGGGATTCCAGATAAATGTAAACTTTCCTAAATTATTTTTTTATATATTTTTTTAAAACTTACTGTTCTGTAGTAAGTTGTAGAATTTCGATCACTTCCTCATCGCTTTTAAATCTTTACATCGTTTAAATTTTCTTATTAAATTAGTTCATTTGATTTCTTGTTAACAAAAAGCAAATGTTGAACACAAGGACAGCCAGCTATAAGGGCACTGACTGACACGTTTCTTTTTCCACCCGTTCTTCCTTACAGAGTCGGAAGAAATGATATAATGTACCGTTTTCAATTGCTACACAGTTTTTTTTGCCTATATACGTGTAGCCTAATGATAATAAAATGATAATCTTGTGGCAGTACAAGAGCTACAAAGTAACTTTAAGAGTAGATGTTTAGTGTATAGTACACGAAATGAATACGGAAACAAGATAGTCAGGTTCTCATGTCTTTATTTAATATAAGGAGTTTTGCTTGCAGTTAGTCTAATCTACGATATAATAATAATCATTCTATCCTTTAGGAAATGCTTCTCTTGCTTTCCCAATCATCAAGCAATTCCTTCGAGTAGTACTTCTAGGGCTGAGACTGTAATTTGGCTACAAACATCAACGAATATGTTATATCAAAAGTTTTTTTTAAAAAAAAAACATTGTAGTACTGGGACTAGTAGTGCATTTCTTAAATTTTTTTGTGTCTTATTCTTGTTGCAATCTCAGTTGCAAGAACACTAACAGAATCATCTTTCTAAAGTCTCTTGAAAATCTAAAAGCTAACGAGGAAAATGAACAACCCCTTGTCCTGTTCACAAGTATTTGTATTTCTAAAGGTCTGCTTTGCTATAGATTTTGTTTTATTCCTTCGTGAACAAAATAATCCAAGCAAATATATAGAGAGCCCGAGGGGACGAGTTAAGGATGAAGTATTTACAACATTGTATTTTCCTTTACTTGTTATAAAACTAAAAAGGTTTCAACTCTTCATCTACCGACCCCGAGTTTCGCCGAAGCTTTCGTTTATATTATACTGCTTTTTTTACCGTCTTTTGTTTCATGAAAGTTAGAATGATAACGGACGCCGATGTAGTAAGTAATGAATCTATAATGACATCCTAACTATTCCTAACTATTCCAGATTACACTTCCTTTTGCATCAAATCAAATAGGTTACTCATTTTATTTTTTGGTATGAAACAAATGTTAATATTAAATACTTCCCAGAGGTACAAACTGAATTTTGTTTTTCTGTTTTTTTTTTGCGATTTTTCGGCAATATCTCAAAATCGAGCCAGCCCCCACACATATTTGAATTCACATTGAAAACTTTTTTCACCTAACTTTGATAATGGGTTCTTAAATAGAAGCAACAATATCTACACTGATGAGCTTAGGTGTTTTTGCATATGAAATTCATATTCATAAGATTTATAACAGTTTTCGGGCCATAATACATATTCGGGATTTTACATAAATGTACTAATTTATTTGTCACAACAATTCAGAGAAATATTTAAGAATGAAATTCATTTTTTAAATTTAGATCTACCTAAAATTACCGTAGGTCATAAATTTATTAAATTTAGTAGTTTTCAATCACTGTCAAGTGCCAATTGAATTAATGGTATTCTTGCATGAATATGCATCTTTCTAATTTCTATGATATAGATTATGTCATTGTCATTATTTGTCATCAAACGAATCTAAACTTATGCATGGTCCAATGTCATCATCAGTACTATTTATAATTGTGATGATCTGTTGAGGTCATTAACAGTTTCCGAATATGAAAAAAAAACAAGAGTGTTGGACTAGTGGAACAACAAAAGTTTTGTTTATGACCTATAATGTCCTTGTGAGCTCAACTTTCATAAACGGACATAAGGGATTATATTTTTCATTACGTGATGGTTAGAGATTAAAGTCGAGTGGTGCAGGTGCTTCACTAATTGCATGAAGAATTTGAACGATAAATCTGACATTCCTCGAGCTGCTTGCTACCCGACCCTACTCAACTTCATTAATCAGTCAATATCAAGCACTCTGATTGAATCATTCTATTCACGTCTTTTTGCAAAGTGTAAATTAGAAATAATTTGGTTGTTGTTGAGGTGAAGATTAGATCTAAGAAAATAGGAATCTATAAATTGATGTTGTCCGTCTCGAGTCTTTGTGCTGGTACCCAAACGTACCCAATGTCCTCATAATAATCATCATAACAGAAGAGTCTGCATAATAACTTGAAGAAAGTCAGATTCATGTTGTTGATGAGGAGCATTGAGATATTATTATATTGAGATTCTTCTCTACTAAAGTCTACTACTACTACTTATAGTGACTTGTTGACTACGAAGGAAGAAGAAGATAGACATGATGGGAAGCCTGTTGTGGTTTAATGTACCTTACAACAAGTCTAACTTTACAAGTTAGACTACAACTAGTACTAGAGAGAGAATCTATTATAGTGGTGGATGTTTTGTACTTGTTCTCAAGACTCAGTTCGTTTAGCTATTATTGCTGGCCTAATTGTGTACTCTTCAATTTCTGTCTGGGCTCTTGTGTTTTGTGACGGATGGATAGTCAGGATTCAGCATTTGCTCAGGACCAAACACAAGAAAAAGAACAAGAAGTTAGGACAGGAGAGAGTTTTCAATATTATAACTGTTCATTCATTTTGTCAACGAGTCCACCGTCACTTGGCCCTCGGGATCTCTTTGTACTCTCTTTTTAACTTATTTACACTACTACTCTGTCTGCTGGTTAAAAAGGCGTTTATGTCAACTCAAAGAGAATCCGTTTAAAAATTGCAAGTTGAGTGAGACTAGTTGAGAGATTTTGAATGAAAAGGTAATTGTATTTATTATTATCTCTCTCGCTCGGGTGATTAGTTTGAATGAAAGTGGGGTCATAGGTTAGTAGAGAATTATGTGGTGGTGTGAAAGAAAGGCTGAATGATAATAATAATATAATGAGGAAGGTAGTAGGTTATCAAATGTTCTAATGTGATCTTGTTTTTGGGCTGCCAGAGCTAGTTTAGTGTCACATTATCCTTGGATGTTGGTGGTTCGTGGGTCGGGTCGGGAGTCTTGAGTGATCCGGGCACTTGCTCGGGAGAAACCGAGCCAGTATCCTTCCTCTGCTAAACCAAACCTCCTCCAAGGAGTATCTCCATTCCAAGAGATGATAATCTATTATCTATCTCCACTTTACAACTTCCTTTCTCGACTCTAGTTACTACTACTACGAGAGGCTCCAAAAAGAAAGGAGAAGAACAACTTCTAGTCCATCCAATCCATACTTTCTAACCTTTACCTAACTGGAGACAAGAATCCGGGCTCCTTTCTCCACGATAATACAAAGTCCTCACATGTCATCAGTCACTTCCTCCTCAAGTAAGTCTCACAGATAATAATTGCACACATTTTACACCATCTCAAATACCATACACAATATTATAACTTTTCTCTGTTTTTCGTTTAAAGGCAAGGACCAGAGACCAACAAGGACTTGAAGGATCCTCAGTGTCATAAATCAATTGGACTTGTTTGCAATAATATCAGCTGAGTATGAGATAAGAACGTCTTGAACGTCTCTGATTACAATTGCAACAGGAGAGTTGGATTTCAATTGCCAGTAAAATACACATTAGTGATTTGTGAACTGTGCTCTGTTCTGTCAACGATAAGCGATAAAGTGAATTGTAGTACGTGAACCTGTGATAACTTCAAGGACAAGAAGAGTAATTGACAAAATCCGAACCAATTGTGTGTTTATAATCTCTTCTCTTTGGAACATCTGATCGGATTGCAACAAACATTAAACACCAATGATCAGTGTGACCCGTTCATACAAACTAACTAGAGCACTGTATAGTGCGTGATATGGCTGTGGTTCGAGAAACTGGTGGTGTCAATGGAACGGTCCCAACCTTGTCTCTAGACAATAAACGTTATAACGCTGGGGAAATGGATCATTCCCCAGTCCCCTCCACTTCCGACCTGTTCTCCGAAGAGGTTAGCTATTCACTTTCATTCTTTTTTACATCGATCTTTCATCATTAAAATTAGGCACACATAAGTTAGGAAATCATCTGTGAAATTAACTAACGTTGATTATAATCATCATCCATGCAATATATATTTAGATTTTACGTTAGAAACTACTCACTCCTCTAAATAAACACCACATTTAATTGCATCTATTTTGTATTTACAAAAATATATTATTTTTGACAGTTCCCGTAGGCATTTGTAAAATAGAATCTCCCTATAATCCATTTCTTTAAAACCTTCATAATATTCCTCGGTAGCCGAATTCAAAACTCAGATGCGTTCAGATACAAATTAGTCGTGTTGACTTGGGTTGGAACAGGTTTCCGGGTAGATGAATCCAATTTACATTATTATAATGAAACAGAGTTATAATTCTTCCTACAAGCTGGGATTTGATTTTATAATCAAAAATAGATATGAGAAAATACGCCTACGATCAAGGAATCGTCGACAGTGCCGAAATTGGGAAGACGAGAGTTTTCAAGAGGATTGATTGTACGTGGTTGAATGAAAGTCTTGTTTGCGACAAGTACTTTTGACTAGTACCCAAGTTAATATTAGGAGTCTTCTCAGAAGATCCTAATCTAAGATCCACCCTATCCATACTTATCATATCGACTAGTAAATTTATAAATCTATAGGTGAAGAGAATTTGAATTTTCTTGATTCTTAGTTGGCTCTTTCGAGTGAAAGTACTCAGTCTCGAGTCCCGGAAACTAAATTTTAATTACGATTGTAGACAATTCTTTCTTTGTTTATATACACATAGGAATGTAATGCTATAATAATAATAATAATAATAATAATTTATCAAGAGAGGAATCTGTAGGTGGACGATAGATGATAATTTTGTAATGAGGATAAGATACAGTAAGTGACATGGATGTTTGTAAATATTTGGATGAGATCGGTGAGTAAGTAGGGACATGACAGAAGGAGAAAGAATGGGAGAAAGGCCTTACGTGTTGACTTATGACATTTACATTCGGTTTGGAAGAAAGCTCCCATTCCCTATTCGACTCTTTTCATCGTTAAAACCTCTCTATGAATCCAGCAGGCTCACTTTTAGTTTTCACAGAACCAATAATACTTTTTGTCTGTCACTTAGGTAGGTTCATGTATTTACACCTACGTCCTCGTTATGCTCCGTCTCAACTCTAAGGTCACAATACATCAAATTTACCTTACTTACCTGACCCAATTACTCTTTGAGTCGAATGTCTATTAGAGTGAAGATCAGGGATCGCTCTAACGACAGCACGTATTATTTATTAGCTTGTTTAGAAATAACACGGGATGGATACCCCCTGATAATGCTCGTGGAGAAAGTTACCATTCTTTACGTTGTCCCTTAAATACTTCTTCATTTTTAGATAGCTTTGATGTAGGTATGTTTTCGATCAAATAAATGAGTTTAATAGTCTAAACTCTATGATACGACTAATTATTGAACTAAACTGCTATAAAAATACTTAACGTTTCATACTGCCAAACATTATGTAATGTTTGGCAAAAAAAGTGTTTTATTTAGACATACGTTTGTCATTTAATTCATATTCCAGATTAGTTAAAAACGTATTTTGTTGTCAATTTTTAGTTACGGAACATTCAGAATGTGATTCGGTTAACTAAAGAAAACATCGATGCCCTCAACGAGCGGTTTGCTGGATTTCAAGATCCCCCATCAATGTACCTGCAGGTAACGCAAGAAAATGATTGTTTTCGAGTATTATGTATGAGACTAAGATTGGGTTTAACTTTCTAAATTGCTCATTTAATAGGAGTATTCGGAGTTGACTACAAAACTTCATGATTTGGAGAAAAAGGAACAAGAGAAAAAAGACCAAATCACAGTAAGTTCCAGCAAAGATTCGTCTCCAATGATGCCTTTGGCCTCAGGTATTTATCCTTTTTTAACGTTTTGGTAAAATAGTAATCTATGGGACATAGAATTGAGGTTCAATCTTTGATAACTTAATAGGCTATTGTATTGGAGATGATGTGTCTCCGAGGTCACCGTTAAAATCAGTCATTCGAGCCTATTTGCCTAATCAGCAACGAACATCAGTCCAGGTTAATCTATTTACAAGCTGAAATTTGTAATCCTTTTCTCTTAAAATGACATCTTTGTTTCTTAAACGACTAATGTGTTGTTTTAGATTCGACCTGGTCAAACTGTGAGAGAAGCATTGGCAAAGGCTATGAAAAGACGGAAATTAACACCAGAAATGTGTGCAGTATTCCGAAATTCCAATCCTACGGTAATTTTTTCACTTCCTCGAAGGAAATTCCTGCTTATCTAAAAGTCATCTAATTGAAATAGTGATTTTTAATAACGCTGAATATTGTGTTGTTCAGATGCAAGTACCATGGGAGTCTGACATTTCAAAGCTAGAAGGTGATGAAATTAAAGTGGATATTCTAGATAAGTTTCCTATCGCGACCAGTATCTCGCATAATTTTGTAAGTCTGTCTGTTTTTTTATTTGAAATTCAAATTGTTATCCCATAGCTTAGTAATTTCAATTTTTTTTTTGTTTTTTCAGGTTCGTAAAAACTTCTTCACTTTGGCTTACTGTGAATGTTGTCGAAGACTGTTATTTCAAGGCTTTCAATGCCGAACCTGTGGTTACCGTTTTCATCAGAGGTGTGCTGCCAATGTACCGGCACTGTGTGAATCAAGCAGGATGGAAAGAACTTATTATGAAATGTATGCTTAAGAAGATAGAAAAACCGTGGTCTTCATTGTTTCCTTACATCTGTAAAAATCTAATTTTTTTTTGTAATGAGCAGATTATTAGCACAAAGTACAGAGCCGTATTTCGATTCAGCGAGAGATATTTCTCCACCCAACGAAACAGAACAATACGGTCGCAAAGATCATCCTCCGCCATTAGGACAGAGAGAACGGTCCACATCTGCTCCTAACGTTTGCTACAATCTAGTTGGACATTCTGCTGAAATATCTGACGAATTTTTGCATAGAATGGGAAAAGGAACGTACACAGCTGCCCTGCACGGTAACCACCATTTGATGGCGTTTTCTAGTGAGTTGCCTTGTTTTTTTTTGTTTTGTTTTTCATACATTTTTTATATGTAAGTATATAATCAAAGATTACTCATGAATATTCATGGTATTTGATATCGTGATTGCAATAATCCCAACCTGAGGAAGGGTTTGTATACTCTTAATCAACCTTGATACGAATTATTTCTATTCGAAAAGATCCTTTTGTAGAGCACCACTTGCATGATTTGAATCAGTACACACGTTAAACCTTTGTGAAACTTCTATTTTGTTTTTGCATGTGCATCGCTTGGATCTTTCTACGTGTCTTTTGTGTTCCTTACCTTAGAATGGTTACCCTTTAGTATTGGCCGAAATGAGAATTTAGGACCTCCTGAAGTTGGAAATACTCCTCCGACAAAAAGAACTCACCACGGGACAATGTCTTTGGCTGTCCCCCTCACCAGTCTTGCAATGGGGGTTGTCTTTAGACCAAGTTCGTATTTTTGTTTTTATTTTTGTATCGTTTTGTCCTGCATGCAAGCCCATTAGCTTTTTTTGTTTGTGACTATTTGTATTTGTTTACTATATTTTGATTGTGTAGTAATAATAGTCAGGTATGGTGGAAGTTTATTTGAGTTTGGTATTCAACTAGGAGGACCCTACACTAGCTTTGCAGGGACCGCTCACCGAGCTACAAGTCCGGCAGGGAGTCCAACCAAAGTGTCTCTAAGTCATAGTGCTCAGGCTTCTCCTACAAACACCTTACGTCCATGTCGACCTAGAGCTCGGTCTGCAGACGAAAGCAGCAAAAAGGTATGTTGCTGTTAAAATCATCTCATGTATTATTATATTATTTTTTGATTTGTTCAAGTTGAACTTATAATGTCATTTTAGGTGAAAACGTCTCGAGAGTATGTCGAAGATTGGGAAATACCTGCTGAAGAAATTCTCGTTGGTCATCGAATTGGATCTGGATCATTTGGAACGGTGTTCAAAGGTCTGTGGCACGGACCGGTTGCCGTGAAGACATTGAATGTGAAAGATCCCACACCTGCTCAGCTACAAGCTTTCAAAAACGAAGTTGCCGTCCTTAGAAAGACAAGGTAAAACCCAGTGACAAACAATATTCAAAAATCAATGAACTAATGACACTGTATGATTTTTTTTACAGACATGTTAATATTCTTCTATTCATGGGCTGTGTAAGCAAACCTCAGTTAGCCATTGTGACACAATGGTGTGAAGGCTCGTCGTTGTACAAACACATTCACGTTTCAGAGACCAAGTTTCCACTTTTGACTCTGATTGAAATTGGAAGACAGACTGCACAAGGAATGGAGTAAGCCTTCTTCGAATACATTACTATAATTAACAAAATGTTGTTTACTGGCTCTAGTAAATCATTATTTTATATTTACAGCTATTTACATGCTAAAAATATCATTCATCGAGACTTGAAAAGCAACAATATTTTTCTGCATGACGATTTCACGGTGAAAATTGGTGATTTTGGGCTAGCCACTGTCAAAACTAGATGGTCTGGTTCTCATCAGCAGCAACAACCGTCAGGTAAGACATGATTAAAATTAATTAAAATATTGTGTCAGTAGATGAAACTCCAATACATTTAATTGTTTCTTGGATGCAGGGTCAATTTTGTGGATGGCTCCAGAAGTGATAAGAATGCAAGATGAAAATCCCTACACCTTTCAATCCGATGTATATGCGTTCGGAGTTGTACTATTTGAGCTACTTGCAGGGGTTCTGCCATATTCGGCAATCAGTAATAAAGATCAGGTATTGTTATAACTATTAGCATCTTTAAATATTTGGTAGAAGGTAGCTTAATTGCAATGAATTTTATGTAAATGCAGATTCTTTTCATGGTGGGGCGAGGATTTTTGCGTCCTGATCTAAGTCAAATGAGGTCCGATACTCCTAAGGCCCTAAAACGACTCTTGGAAGACTGTATTAAATTTGTCCGAGATGATCGACCCCTATTTAGACAAGTAAGTTACATGGACTGCTACAGTACGTTTGTGAAATTCATAGTAATTTCATCGTTTATCTCTAAATGACTCATTTTTTGCAGATATTGACTTCATTGGAGAGCCTGTTGAATTCATTGCCAAAGATTCATCGTTCTGAATCCGAACCCATGTTAAATCGGACTCATCTCCAGTCCGAGGATTTTCTATACATGTGCTCGTCCCCTAAAACTCCCATTAATACTCAGTTTGGTGCCTTTCCTTTCTTTTCCACTGGTGCCAACATCTGATTTTGGTTTCCAATTATTAATATGACTTTTATTTTTTGTAGTAACAATTAATATATGTGAGAGTGACTGAAAAAGAATGCATTATTTTTTCAATTTAGAAATGTTTTAATTGTATGATTCCGCTGAGCAGGCAGTATTCTTAACTTTATCGTGTCATGGTATTATAAAGTAACCTTTCGTAGGAGAATATTTATTTTCAAAGTTAATGCAGCTGACCTAATGTAGTACTTGAAGATCCTCGACATAATAAATAATAAAAAATGATCTTGAGAATCCTGTTGTAAATCACGATAATCGTTATGCCGATCTGTAGTAAAATGGAGGGATGGGGTGAGGAAATATTGATTGACTTTCGTTGAATTCAGTGAAAGCCAAATGTCCTTAACGGTCGTACAAGAATATTATCTTGTATATGAGAAATATTGTTCAAGCACTCAATAAATGTTTCAAAATAAACCCCGATTTGTGTTGTTTGAGTATTTTTAAAACGTATACATATTATTACAATTAAATATATCCATGCACAAAATGTCATCTAACAAATTCTCATATTCGTACCATTCATACTTTATTAATAATACTCAATATATTATGCTTATTAAAATACAAAACTCCGCGTAAATATACTCACGGGTACTATAATATCAGTTATGCATACAACATCTTAAACGATGTATTGTCAAAAATCCTTATACTAAATTATGATTAAATGTAAATTCATTACAGTAATCACAATGTCTATTCATAAAATAGCGCATTGTATGTAACGACACTACAGCCTTTACTTTAAATTGAACGAAAGCATAAATATCGGAATGGTTATGTTATGTGTGTAAAGCATAAATTATTTTATATACACCATTTGTTAGATATAGACAATGAAAGATGGACTTTGTCTCTATAACAATAAAATTAAGTTTAAGTACTACGCTGACTTCAAAGTAACGTAATGCATTAATATTAATATGATTGCTGGTCTGGGTAACATAACATTCCAGTTTTCGTAGAGTTGGCACAATGAAAATAATGACGTTAAAAACTCAACGTCCTATTTGTGTTCAGGTAAACTTTGAAATTCATTCATCATCAGAAGAGAAATAGTTGATATTTTTTTTGACTGGAGGGATTGAAACTTTCTTTTTTGGTCGCTTAACTTGCTTGGCAAACGCAGTTGGTGACTCGGTAAGAAATGAATCTCGGGATTCGGACGGTTTCCTGGTTCTCAAATTGTAACTATGATTGGCCTAATAAACAAATGATTTACATCAATAAACTAGACTTTTAAAGTATTTGGTTTATGTTAGTAGTAAAATCATATTATGTGGCTTACCGATGATCTATCCATAGATCTCTCACGGAGAGGGCTGGAAGCCACTCGTGTAACGATATGATGATAAAGTTTATTTGTTACTCCTGGGTCTGTCTCTGGAACTTGGTTTTCATCGTTGTAACGTGAGGGCTGCGATGCTCCCACTATGTCGGTAACTTCACCATCAGAATCGTTGGAATAGTTTGAGTACGTATCTGTATCATTCCCAGAAAGGTCGAGGTTTTCATCGAGTTCCCCAACTACATTGGGCAATCTATTTCCTTCAAGGGCTCTGGTAGTACCATGCTGGTTTTGCTTTCGCTTATCTAAGTTTAAGATCAAACTTTGGACATCTAAAAAGAACTCTTTTTAGTACAAGATAATATTTAGTAACTCACCTTCTATGTAGGCCAGTACGATAGCCATATTTCTATTCATGTCAGCCAATATATTATTTTGTACTGTTTGAGGATCACGATAATATGCGGCAGTGATAACTATAATGATCACACCTAGAATAGCTGCACTGCGACGTACAACCCAAATCCACTCTTGCATTGCTTCCTGTAAATCAGACCATAATCAAGAAGTGAATATTTCATCGAAAGATGTTTGGATTTGATGATTTACTTACAGGGGTTAGATTAGTATTTTGTTGCAAATACTTGAACAGGAACCTCTCAAATCCGAGCGAGCAGATCATCAAGATAACGATATAGTATCGAGCGCTATGAGTCCTTTCTGAAGCAGTCGCAAAGATACCAAAGACGATACACGCTAAATAAAAGCCCATCATGTCAAGAAGGGACATTTCGCCCTGAATCCATGAAACCAATTGCTGCATTTTAGACAGCTTATCGAAAATTTCAATAAAAACTTGTCTTTGCTCCATCGCAGAGGCCCTAAGAAATTGAAAAAGAAAGAAGGTGAACAACACAATTTAGAAACCTAATAATATACGACCAATACAAATCATTTTGAACTTACTGGACATCTACAAAAACATCTTTAACATCGACCACCATGGTATGTAGCAGCGTATTGTCTCTGATAATATTTGACTGCACTTTTAACGATTCCTGTTGAGACTGCAGAATCGTCTGTTGGGTGTCTATTGCAGTCTCAAGTCCCTTCGTCACATCAACTACAGCATTTGTCACGCTAAATACGTACATATAGTCAGTTAGGTAAAATATATACATGATCCAAACGAATATTCTTATTATTAATATTACTTACCCATTAACAGCTTCGTTAGTTTTCTCTTGCCACATCTGATGCTCAATGAAATAGCACATGTCTTGTGTATGTAAAAAGAAATCTCGAAATGTAGCCCTAGATGAATCATCCAAATTCTTCATGCACAGGGTCATGGGGGTATATCTCTCACAAATTATGGTCGAAAAGCCAAACATTTGATTATAACAGGTTGTAAATTTCAGAGCTAGTCGACCATGTTGCTCTCCTTCCATCCCTTTGCAAGATAACTGAAGGTCTTCTAAAGCCGCTTTCCAACACGATCCTAGAAATATTTAGTAAAACAATCCAAAGTTCAATATATGCAATTCATTTCAGAGAGTTATATTGAGATTGACAGACCTGTAGGTAACATTGAATGGCGCCTTAGCTTATCCATTTCTTCCTTTCCTTTCGCAACTCTTTCCGTTAGTTCTGACATCGAGAAATCAGGGAACGGCACTCTGTCAAACGTTTCAATATTTGAAATTCCGACGAGTAGTAAAACTAATACAAAGCTCCAACTCATCTTAAGTCTCATAATTCTAAAATTCGGCTCCAACCGACAATTTTCTAGTATCAATAATAAAATAAAAGCGGTTTCCTTTCTTCTTTGTAACTTTATAATTTTATCTATTCTCTATTTACTTGATTTATCTATTTAAAACTGAACGTGGAAAGAAAATAAAAACGATACTGGTAAGTTAATTCTTTTTTAAAAGTAGTTATATTTATAATTTAATTAACAATTTTCGGGAGTTTTGTTCAGATTATGGAGTAAAGAATAAATGCAATC
>JAQGBQ010000307.1:0-26074 GCA_034698485.1 Vertagopus arboreus | reverse complement strand
AATTCAAAAATGCTTAAAATTGTCTAAAAAATGCAAAAATGCAATAAAAAAAATTTCCCCAATATTTTTTTCAAAAATTTTTTTTTGGGGGCCACAAAGTAGAATCTTACCAATTAGCTAGTTACTGTTTCTACTACTCTGAATAAGAATCCACTCTTGCGTTTCAATAAAGATGTAAGAAAGGGCTGTGTTATTCCATCAATGTCAAATTAGACAGTAAACTCACAGAAAGGGAAAGTAAAGGCAAGAAGCTAATTGAATTCCCACCGGTGCAAATAGAAAGATCCATCTCAGTTAAGTGGTTTATTACCTTGTCAGGTTTACTGGACGTCAAAAAGACGGAAGGCACTTGACCCAAGTTATACAAATAATACGCTTAATAACAAGTACCCTGCCTAGCTTTATATTGAAAGTATTTTGTGGATTAACTAAAATTAAGGAGATTAATTCAATGCAATATATTAATATTGTGGATTATTAAAGCTGTTTTAGTCGAGCAAATCCATTGTAATTTTGAACCTAGTTGATTAGTACTTACTTTTTGGAAATTCCGGTGGAACGCGTAGGATTATTTTTTAATCAGAGCTTTGCTTCACAAGTACTTAAGCAAGTCATTAATCTCTTCATGCAATTACCTTGCCTATTTCTAACAAAACTTGAAACAACTGAACATCAGCTTAAATTAGTATTCAATCTCTCTTTTATACGAGTTCAAATAGTACATACCATGAACCTAATGATCAAGTATATTTTATTCTAATTTCAGTTGACCCTCATGTCGTAGTTGTGCCTATAGTGAGCAGTATTTTCGTCTTCCCTATAATCGTCCTTCTCATCATCTGCTGGTTGAGGAAGATGGCTGCAAAAAGACGACAACGGGCTCGCCAGAATCAGTCGTAAGATAATCTATTGCCTATATTTAGTGTTGCAGTGAAAGCTGTAATTAGAGCCACTTATTCAGGTCAATTATAGTGTTAATGCATTCAGCCGTTTATCCTGCTGTCTATTTTAACAATTACAGAGAAGACCCTTGGAACGAGCGAAGCTGTGCATCAATCGTGAACAGGTCTCCACCTTTGAGTGTCAGTATGGGCAATGGTACGAAATATTTGGACAAAAATTGCTTTGTTAGCTAATAGTTTTTATGCAGAGTAATCCACCTTAAATACTACAACTATTTAGTTACAAACAAATGTACTAAAAAACTTAATATATATTTATACAAAAAGAGGGATCAAAATAAAATTTTATGATATAGTTAACTATAGATTTTAATATTTAATTTAAACATTAAAACAGGTTGTGCAGCCAGGATTGGTTCGGTCGATGTAGAACTTGCCCCAGCCACAATGGAGATGACAACCCCTGACATTAGTTGTAATGGAGATTCAAGCCAAGCTCATCCCCACCCTTCTTTGTGAGAACTAAAACTCGAATAGCAGTAAGGAGCTCTGAAACGATCAGAAAAATGTTATTTAATCTATTAACTAAATATAACTTAATTAAACTATGTAATTAATTTAATATCTTGAATAAGTACTTCACATGAGTCATAACAGGATCTTATGAATATCTCATGCTATGGCTGTCATATGTATTTTGAATACTATTTGTACACAAAAAGAAAATATCTTCATGTCTTCTGAAAATAATGTTGTGAATTTTGGAAATATTGTAAAATTTCACCTTTCACTCAAACGTCAAACTTCCATGAAAATTATATCGAATTATAAAATGCACTCGTGATATTGCTAAATAATTAATTCCAAAATTTAATTGATAAATAAAATATATTTAGTTCAGTTATAATATTAAAAATTAAATTGTAAACATTCCTAAAAAGATGATCGATAAATATTATAATGCTGATGATGACTCAATGCCAACAATTATATACAAATCATTTATACTTGTTCTATTTTCATACTCTGGTAAATCCAACGTTAATTATTTATGTTTACTAGAAAATTCTCTTAAATATTTAAATTTGTTGTGAATGTTTAAGAGCTATTTTCTCTTAAACTGATTCAGTGTAAACCGGATGCGATTAAGCAGCACATTTGTTCATAAATTTCTTTACAAAACAAAAACTTTTTCAAAACTCACTATCGTTTTTACCTGAATGAATTTTAAAACTCTGTAAAACACACAAAGTTTAAGAAAATTATGAACAAACCCCAAAGTAAGAAGCGTTATAAATTCATGAGGACTTAAACAAAAGCCTCAAGTAGTACTGGAGGATTAAGGGTCCATCTACTATGTATAACTACTACACCACCACCACCGTCGTAAACAATCTACATGGAAATGGAAACTTGGAAACTAGGAGCCCAAAGTATCTGAAAGAATTATTGAGATCTTTTCTGGCAGAAAATTTCTGCCATCCCATTACACTCAAATTGTCTACAAACTCTCTGTAAAACAGATAGTAGTTCAAGTTGAAAAATCGTTTGTTCCAAAATTCAGGGATCGAGGTAAGCCGCTTATAAGCGTTTTTGAAGTCCACAGAGAGTTACGAATGCTCATTTGGACAAACAACATTTACTAAGGACAGTTAGCAATTTTTCATATTAAAAATGTATTTCAAAATAGAAACTCACATGCAGAAAGAACCATTTAGAAAGTAGCACTTTTCTCAATCTCAAGTATTCATGAGCTGTCGTTAAAAGTTTTAGATTGAAGGAACTGGGATGAAAAAAATGAAAGGACTCTCCATATTATTATCCGCTACTTCTTTTCAATGTAGTAAAATGCGTACTTACATTTGCATACTTCCTACAACTGACAATAGCCGTTTGATGACAATTAAGATTAAGGGCTACTGACGACGAAGACTTTTAAGAGGAGTGCAATTGCATCACAGGAAAGATCTTTGTGGGTACTTACTTTTTTTTACAGAACTTTTTCAATAGCTTTAACTTAAGAGATAGAAATCTTTGTTAGCAGCTCTAGTTCTTCTTTTGGTTCTAAAAGAAAAAGAGTGACTTCAAGTTTTCAAGTAGAACTACTGAAGGAGGAGTCTCTTCAGTGAAAATACGAAGTGCGAATAAATTGGCCAAATTGTAGACGAGTAGTCGGATGGAGTTGGCTTTTATTATTCAGTAGGATCACAAGACTTTTAAGAGGATGATATAGTTTTACCAGTAGTTTTAGATGAACGGAGATGACTTTGATAGGTATGGTCAATGCTTTGGGAACCCGTATAAAATCGTTGCAGTTCCCAACCAACACGGGATGTATTTTGAATCTTTTTTGACATCGTTGTAGACAATTACCTTAAGGATCAAAAGTTTTTACGTATTCTGCCTGCATTGAAATTATAATTTGAAAATACGTAGTGAACAAGAATACGAGTTGTATCGATTGTGATTGATTTTTGAAACCTAGAATCATCTAAAAACATGAAAAATTCCGTCCAAATCAACTCTTAGGTCTTGTTTGTATTTATAAATTTATAAAATGCAACTAACAAGTACCAAACCAAAAGAGATAGTCAATGAAATGAATTAGGAATTAAACTGACTTCATTAATCTTCTCCAAACCCAAGAACCAACAGAAGCAATAAGGAACTCGGATAATAAACTCTACAAAGCTAAACCCGAATTACTAGAATGATTGGATACATTTCTGCTTCCTAGATTGATGTGGATACAAAATAGTTAACCAATTGTAACCAAATCAAGAAAAGAACAAAATCAACTTCTAGTAATACACTATATAAAACTAACAATAGATTCAAAGCATTCCAATTCAATGTAAGATCCAACCGAATTCGGTGAGTTTGAGCAGAAAAGAGTTTGACGTAATTTGGAGCGGATTTCGGGAAAGGAAAACCGGCTCTTGTTAAAGCTCTACTACTACTTGGTTTACTTACAGCAACTTGGTATTCATTCCCAGTTTGGTTCCGAATGAGACGGGTCGGGTTCTCACTTACGCTTCGATTGCTAAAAATCTGCTTTTATAAGTGCCGTGTGTGATTTCAACTGAGACTCGGAATTGTTTTTAAAATCTCTAGATTAGGATTTTTCGAGGAAAAATATAATTCACCTCAATTTAATTTTTATGTACTTCTCATCAATGGTTTAATATAGGATATTTGTAATAACTCAATAAAATCGATAAACCATACGTATAAATATTTGTGTTCCATTGGGAAGTTTAGAGTTTAAAGAATTGTCAAAACAATGAGATGACTGACGTGCGAGAAGGGACTGCCCTCATTCCTAATAAAACCAGGATTATCATCATTTATCCTACTGGTAAGAAGATATTATCTAATTACTAATAATTACAGGCTTTGAACCACAAGTTTCTTTTCTGATGGTACATTTTGCTTATCGTGACTATCTTAAGAATTTAAAGTTCTAAACCCACAGAGTACCAAAAGAACTGCGTGTGCAGCTTAAAGGTTTGATAATAAACCAATTTACTCGAAAGAGATATTATTTCCATATGAATGTATGAATGTCAAGAATAAATGTTCAGTTCCTCAAGGGTATATATTATAAGTATAACTTGGACAGTTGTCACTTGACATTTAAGGATAACTTTTTTCTCCATTCAAATTTCAATGGTCGAGTAGTAGTGTATTCCATTTTGAATACAAAATTATCTTAAAACTTCTATCAAACTTTATAAATCTTGAAAAGAAAGTTTGTTCCACTTGTACTGTCAATTTTCTATTCCTATATTCTAAAGAGTAAGTTATTATATGTAAGTAGTGCCTAATACAAAAGAATACTATTTAAAACGAACATACATAAATATGTTGAAGGCAGAAGTTAATTTTATAAATCACTGATGATTTTAAGGCTTATCAAAATAATGATTAAAATTTAAATACAATTTGCAGTTTAAATTTGAGTTTACAACAATATCAATGCAAAAGACAAAGAGTTTAGCAAGCAAACCGTCAATCTATGTAGAAGCTTAAACCCTAAGAACCCTAAACCATTATTGACTGTCCAGTTTCAGTCAATGATGCTGTTAGTGTTAACCATAAAGTTAATCGGTTTCCTCAATAGGGCTTTCACTGCCAAAACTAATACAAGCCTCGAACTCCTGAACATAATATCATTAACTATCAACATATTACCCTCTGTATATATAAGCAATACAATAAAACTTTCATGAAAAGTACACTATAAGTAAGCAGCAACTACTTAGGAAAAAAGCAACGGAGCAACATTTCCCAAACCAAGTTGGTTGACTTTCCAGAGGCTATTAACTCCTTTCCTCTCACTCTGTTAAACTGCTGATAAGTTTAAGAAAAAGTTTTTTTTCTTCTTAAATCGGTTACCGAAAGGCTAAAATGATTATGGCACAAGACGAACTCTGCATTCAACACGGCACATTGAAGACTTGGATTTTGAAAAAGTATTTAAGATTAGTTTGAGATTTGATACACATGCCTAAGTTTAACAAGTTTATAGACTAGTTTACGGTAGTCATTGGATTAAAACCAAGTGCTTAAATCGTTAAGGGGTTTGATTAAATAGCTGCTTTCTACACTCTTTGTTTTTTATGGCAGGGTTCTTGAGCTGTACATACACTACACTTCTATTTTGTCTTAAAATATGTGTTTGTCATTTTGTAGGGTTTTACTGCGTGAAACATTCAAAATTTATGAACAGCCCTTGATGAACTAATTCATTAAAAGATTCTGAAACTAATTTATAATTTCACAGTTTAAACTTTCTCTAGTCCTATTCAATATATTTAAACACGAAATCCAGACACCGATTTGATTTGCTTAAAGTTAATTAAAAATACGCAAGGCTACCCACTAAAAACGCAGTCAATACCACAAAAGTCCCAAGCCGACCTTCAAAACCACAAAGGGACATGGGGGCGATTCCCCAGAAATAATTTACAGCCTGGAGGCAGTGAAGCGTTGAATTGATGTGCAATCAACAGAATGACGCAACTGGTGTGATGTTCTTCTCCGACCCTAGAAATATTTTATGTGGGATGATAACAAGGATATAAAATCTCACTGACATTTTGCGCCTCGAAACGGAAATTGAATGGAAAATCGTAACTTAAAGGTCAAAATCGTAGAATTACAATCACTGGCTAGTTCAGTAAGCTTGTACTTTCATGTTTTCTCTACCCATGAGACCTCAAGAAAGATCCTCTGAAATAACTAAAAAAAACACCAAATCTAGGCGTTTGGGAGGGTTGTAATGTCCATCCGAAGAACTAATATCAAAGCAAAGGGATGGCCCAGTGCATCCAAAATGTTTCCTTGAGCTTGATGCACAAGCTCATTTTTAAATTGTCAGCAAAGAATGTGTCAAGGGATTGGGGACATTTTTCAATTTCATTTAATTGACCTGGGAATAAATAGCTTCTTACAATCCTTTCTATTTTCGGCTTCTAAAATTAAAAAAGTATATGAGTTGTTTTTGCTTCAAGGAAAACAACAACTGATGCAGTTAGTAACTTTGCAATCGAGCTGCCAGTGAAAGTTATTATTATTGTTGTGTGTTTGGTGGTTAGGGTGGTAAAAAGTAGGGAAAGTACTGGTAGAGATATGTTGGTCATCACTCCGTGTCAGATGACAAGGATGGATAAACATTGAATGTTGAAACGCGTTACTTGAAGAGTTTTCCTTTTCCCAAAAGAAAACACTTATAATGTCTTTACTTGATCTCCAACTTAGATAAATTGGCAGACAGTTGAGATAGAATAGTAGAATTCAGTTCGAGTAACATGCGAATTGGTCTAGAATAATGCCCGAGCTGTAAGTTGTCAGTAGTCTGTAGTAGTAGTAAATAGTTGACCTACCCTGCTCCGCTTCATTTTCCGTCCCCAAAGACCTTAGTAATCAATCGAGCCAAGGCTTCAAACGGAAGTACAAGTTATACCATCTATTTCTACTACTACTAGAACTTATAATTGCAGAAGAAAAACTCTTCTTAATATTATGGCCAAGTTCAATAAAGAAAACTCATCTTATCTTTAGTGTCCCAAGGCCTACATACGGGCGGCTGATACCCTTCTAAATACTATGGTCAACTTTGGTCATTCTACTACTCCAAAGATTTACTTCCCGCTTGCAGCAGCAATTCTATTAGAGCTTTTGGTTCTAGCCAATTTTAACTTAAATGACGGAAAGGCCTTTGGGGGAGAAAACTTGGAAATCTTACGGATCGGTGTGGCGAGGTTCAATACCTTTTGTGTCAAAATGGAAACTTCCCTGTTGAAATACTAAAGCGAAATTAGTTCTTTGCTTATACTGAAACCAAACCGAGGCTGAACATTTTTGGGCCGAAGATTGGTTTCCAAGATTCACTTCTATTTAAGGTTCTTCTGGTTCTAAACCCTACTCCTATAGTGTATAGCTAAATACGGTTCAAAGTCGATGATAGAAAAAGTAGTAAGTACTTAACCTAACCTCATCCTGGCTTGGCTGTATTTCTGTAGAAATTGGAAGATGAGATTGGTTCAAAAGATGAAGTTAGTTTTGGTTCAGTTTCACCTAAAAGTACTTTAGCACACTTTATTTCAAAACCTTTATTTGAGATTACTTCATTACTTACACCAGGAGAGAAAGTGGAGAAAGAATCGGTGTCTAATATTGGAAGTGGTGGCTTAGAATAACGTCCCGGAAGGAAAAACAGATTATTTTTGTAGTTATTTAGGATATTTTCAGAAACACAAGGGAATATTTAATTAAATAGTTTTTTACCTGAATTTTTATGGTTCAAACGAAATTAGAAAGTTTTTTTATCTTCGGTATTTTCGTTGATTGGGAAATTTATATTTTGCAAAAATGTGGATATGCATCCGATTTTAATAAACAAGGTAAATAGCTTAAATATATTAAATTAATTTCGAAGATATTATCCTATGCACATTCCAATTAAACGTTAAGAAACAAATGATGTAACTGCTATTTTTTAGTAATTTTTTAACAATTCAAAAATCATAGAACACAAAATGACCTCTGAACTTGAAGGGGCTTTCAACACAAAACGAAATAATCCCCTTGAAATCCTTCAAGTGGCTGATGTCTCAATAAATACATTTCAATTCCAAACGGACAGATTTATAATTTATAGAGCATTGTTACCCAAAGACCTTTGACATTCAATGGATTCTATTCTCCTATTTCACAAGACTTAATGTTTCTCCAAGCCATTATGGTTACTCGAATGAATCGCCGTTGAGTCGCCCACTTGGCCATTTCCTCAAATGCCTTCATTGTACTTTACAGGAAGTGAGAGGCACTTGAAGCTAAAAATAGGACAAAAAATGATCCAATAGACCCAATCCGGTTGGGATAACGTACAAGGGAGTAAGTACAAGGCTGCGGCTGGGAGTAAGGGCTCTTTCCACAAAAGAAAGAAAGGCTTTTGGATCTAATTCTGCTATGTCATTCACATTTATTGTACACTAGTTGAGTCTCTAGTCTTTTTCTCTTCTGTGGATTCAAGTCGTTGAAGACTCAATGGACTCACACACGCTGGGAGAATATAGATTACTAGATTTTTTTGGACCTCAGGTCCAAACATTATATAAAGACACCCTAAACCGGTGTGCTGGAGATGGTTGAGATGTTATGAAACTATATTGCAGAAATAATGTGGAATATAATACGCAAACTGTAAGGAGAGAGAAAAATATCCGAATTTCGGGAACTGCTGGGGAGACGGGACACAGACGGGAGTGTTTTTTGCCGTGTTTCCTGTCGGGTGTCTTGTCTCTTAATCAAAAGTTTTACAAAAGATATATACATTTAGAAGATAATATTTTGTTCGCATTTTAGAAAAATATTATGAGTAATAATT
Organism: Vertagopus arboreus; assembly: GCA_034698485.1. Lineage (NCBI taxonomy): Eukaryota > Metazoa > Arthropoda > Collembola > Entomobryomorpha > Isotomidae > Vertagopus > Vertagopus arboreus. Next base: position 17,278 of record JAQGBQ010000307.1, on the reverse strand, counting down.
TCCAGACATATTTGCAAAAAGTTGGTTTAATGGAAGATCAAAAACATAAGCTCTGGATTAAACAGTTGTACCTTTTTTAAGCAGTTTATTTTATCTTCATTGTTAAAAACCTCATTGAAAACTAATTGTTCTTAATTAATTGTTAAAATGTCGCAATAAATATCAATCCATTTTCATAGATGTTTAATGCAATGGATGGTGATTTTTCTTCAAAATATAAATGATTTTTTGAACTAATTATTAATGAATATTTAATTTTTTAAATTGCAGTAAGTCCTGAGGTGGTAATTGTGCCTATTGTCTCCAGCATCTTCGTCTTTCCCATCGTGGCTTTTATCATTATATGCTGCCTCAGGAAACGAGCTGCAAGAGCAAGACAAAAAGCCCGGATGGCCAAAAGGTAAATTATTAACCCCGTTTCACATCATTCCGTATAACTCTAAATTAGTAAATCGAGGCACTTATCAGAATATCTTAAAACGACGGAATTTCATGGCTCATGACTTTCAGACATCTTATAAATCAAATAATTGTTTGATTCTTTTCTCTTCTCTGAAATCGATATCGCATTGCTCTAAAATATTTAAGACCGTCTCGAGCAATTCGTAATGTTGGAATGTTGTCAAACGGATGATTAAACAGTTATTTTCAAAAGGTGTAATGGAGATTCTATCTGTTTTATTGTCTTTGATCGCCCTTGTCGAAGTAAAGTGAAAGCATCGTACCAATTTCTTTCCGTAGTAAACGCTACGATTCAAATCATTCAATTTGTCAGTAGTAATAGTACTATAATGCTCACACGAGTATTATAATAATCTCGTCCATTTGTTTAATAGAAGACGTTGGTATAAAAACTGTTTCTGTTTTAACAAACTGGACTGCTATATATAGAGTTCTATCTAGTCTAATTCTAACAATAGTACTCTAAACTAGATGATTTCCCGAGCCGTAAAATTCGTGTTACTCTCATTAATAATTCCATTTACCTCTAACAAAGAAACGGAATTGTATATAGAGTGTGTAGATCCTATCGTAATGGCGAACATAATGCAGTATCATTTGAAAACATAGGACAGGCAATGCGTCATGTGTCACTCAGAAAATAAAATCTCTAAAAAGTACATGCTACAGTTTTATAAATACGTCAGATCTTGTGGGCTTGGCATTGGTTTTTTGGCATACATCCATAAACATGACAAACACGCGTATTTACTTACGTGTGCTAAGTGTTGTTGTATGTATTATTTGTATGCTTATTTATATGCAGTTTCAACTGGAACCAAAAACACTTTGTAGAGATTTAAAATGCGGTTCAAATGGTTTAAATAGTCCGTGTCAAAATCAACTAAGGAAATTGTTTACAGATGCATTAATCTCGAGTAAATTGGCCTGACGGTTCAAAGCTTCACGAGATTGACAAGAACATTTGTTAAACTTGAAGCTGTTAGCTGCTTGAGTGCATTAAGACGTGCAAAAATAACCTGGCGATTTGCATCTACAATCCTTCTTTTAAAATCTTGACACATATCACGTATCAAGATCAAGATCTAGATCAGGATCACGAGGATCAGAATGTCACCTTCTATGTGATTTAAAAGTGTTTACTTATGCAACATAATAATGCCTACTTGCAACAGTTTTCCCATTTCTCTGGTGCATCGGATCACTCCAAGGTTCATTTAATATTTGATCTGATTGAATATATACCTACTACTTTATAAAATATAGATATAAAAGTTTGCAAGTGTTGGAGGAAATGATTTCGAAAGTTTACTTGCTTGCACAGGATGTCAGTGGCAGTGATAGGTTTGACTTTATGACTTCGATTTGGATCTCCAAATCTCCGGTGGTAGACCGCATAACCAAAAACTCTAGAAAGATAGGCTAGACTCTAGACACCACCATGGCTAAAAATACTGGATCGTTGGAATGGAAATTTGATATCAGTTTTTGCATTCCGCCCTTAACCCAAAAAGTCAGACTTTAAATGTAGTGCATTCAGCAGTCGTAGATTTCAAAGAAAATTCCACGTTTGGGAATCTAGAAATCTATAGGGAGGAAGAGGGAACATTCATTGGTTTTGTAAAGAATTGCCGCATAAGCCGTAACTTTCTCCATTTGGAAATGTGTTGCAGTCAACAATTTTGTTTCGAACTGACTGCTACAAAGTTTTACAAAACTGTTAACCTAACCATTTTAAGTTATCGAAATACAAATAGTTAAATCTGCAATGTTCTGGTTAACTTTTTTTTCATTAGTTTAGTAGATGGATTGAGAAATTAGGTAATATGTGGTTCTTTTTTGGCTTTCATCAGTTTAATATCCACAATCTACATGTACGTTCCTTTAACAACTTTTCGGGTGCTTTCACAATCTCGATATCAATGAATGTATGTAGGTACTAACTAAAAAGTAACTCACATGAAAATCTTTCACACAATCCTGATAATATTCTCTACCTGCATTTGTCGGAGAAATCGGAGTGTTGACGGCAGTTGGCTATTCAAATGATATTTATGATACAAAAGATACACTCAAGTCTCCAATATCATCATCATCAGTATCGCCATTCACTCTGAGGACTTTCAGTAAAACCTCTGCTAGCTATATTATAATAATATACACAGTATATATTACAAGAGCTCCAACAATATAAGTCTACCTGTCTTATCTTTATCCCAGTGCGGGATTACCACCCTGGAACATGGGTAGGTTATTTCGTATTCAACATCGGATTTCGGGAATCTCTCGTATCAAGGATTTTAGATTCTTTGTGTCGACAGTCGACATATCATTGCTCCAGAAGAATGTTATATTTTGTAGTATTTCCACTACTGTGCATACTTTTGGTCTGTTCGTGTGTGTTAGTATATCAAACAGTATCAGTTTATTATCTCGTAGACTTCAAACCTCTTTCTCGTGGTTCTCTACTCCATTATTCGGATATATCCTATTCGTTCAGGAGCTTTATAAACCTCAACGAAAGCTATGATGGTACTGGTCTAAAAGTACCAAATAAATCTGAAGGTATCTCGAATCGTATATATGATACGAGTGCATATATTTATATTGTGCTAGGGTAGATAAATCCATTTCTTCTATTTCTATAATCTGGACTCAATTTCCACGTAAAATATTACCCTCAATCCTTTATCCTCAATTTTCTATCAACATTAATAACATCCAGCTATCCAAAAATCCAACATCAAAATCAAAACGAGAAAGTCCCATCTGATTGAATTGGAAACAAATCGAAACTTGTAAAGAAGAAACACAGATTCGATTCTGCTGTATAATACGTATCTTCTGTTTTCCTAGAATATCTTAAGAAACAATTCGACCCCCTGTGCCCCAAATCTTGTCTTGAGGCCCTAGATGATAGAAGCAGATTGAATCCATCACATTGCAAAGTGCAGACTAGTAGGCGAGGACATTGTAGGTGATGGGATTATGGTGAAGGACTAAAATCAAGAAAAATTGAGCCATCCTATTCTCCTATTTGTACCACCGATGAAATCAGATTCTAAGGAAGAGTCTTGGCTTTTTCTCTGACGAGAAATAAAAGAAATAAAAAGATTGGCTTTTCCATGTGGTACCGTGTGTGCCTTCTTGTCTTAAGACGATCTATCTAAAACCCAGTTAGATCAACTCTACTTCTCTGTCCGGGTGGTTTAGCTTGGTTTGGATGCTAAAGTGCCACAGCAGCTGTGATTCTCCCATTGACATGCCGTGTAAGAAAAGAAAAGTAAATACAAATAACTGAAGCTAGTCACATCACATTATGAGAATGGAGAAGACGGGAATGGAGAAGACGGGAATGCCGAATTCATTTCTGGAATTTCTACGAGATACCAACCACGATTTTGAGAGGAGTTTACATCATGGAATCCCGATGAGAGAGAGAGAGAGAAAGCTTTTAGTTAGATATTATTATATAAAGGCTTTTCGTATTGACTGATGATGATGCTGGTGGTGATTTGATTCGTGGTCTTCTTGGTTGTGGCATCAGCACTATATATATTATAGAGTTCAAGACTTGCATTGTCAATATTTTGAAGTAGATCTCCAATCCTATTCATAGTACATAATATAGGCAGCTATAATAGGAATCCCTTCAAAGCTTAAATTTCTTCATTTATACTAGGCCAAGAAGTCTAGATATATAAATATATTTGTCAATCTGCCTAGTTCCACAATCTCAAATCTTGCCATTTCTCTCATCATCAGCAGAAACTAGAGGCCCACAAATTCATTATCTAGATCTAGATTCTACGTACAATTCTCAAATTCAGAGTTAGTGAAGAAATGCATCTTGCTTATTGTGATTTCCAAATACTAAACTCTTAATTTGCATAAATTGCACACACATTAAACTTTATTAAGTGCTACGGCACAGTGTACACATGGTTCTATATTTGGGCTTGGTTTTAATCAACACTTCAAACCAACTGAAATTTTGTTGGCTCCAGTTGGTGTCGCTTCTAATTGTATAGATGCCAACGGGACTTATCCTAGGCTTTATAAATATAGTATTTATAGTAACAAAATTATTTGAAAAGGACCGACTCTGCTAGCATAAATTAAGAAATTTCTTCCAGTTGGAACTTCCTCTTAGCTGTTGATTATTTTGGAATTGTTTTCTATACTTAAAAGGTCTTCAACCTCTTTAGTCTTTGTATTTAAAACAATGGTATAAATAAATATATGAAGTAAAGATCGTATTATATAAATAAAATGGATGGCAAGCCTACTCTGAATTTAAAATATCATGGAGTAATCTTCTCGAGGCTGAAAAGATTCAGCTCATTATGATACAAGATGATGATGATATGATGATGATGAGTTTAATTCTAGTTTCTAGTGTTTTCAACAATATTTGAAGAAATGTTTGATATAATCTCTCCTTCTACTCGAGTTTTGTGTCTGACTGCTCAAACTCTAGGGTTAATTATCCGAGGGTGATTCTGATTACGCACTTCCCAAGCCTAACAACTTCTAGCCCTGCGGACTTTCTTTTAGAAAGAAAGTTTTACGTGCTGCACAAAATGTACTGTTTTATAATGATAAAAATAATAAATATATTGCTGAAACAGAGTGGAATAAATATTTCCGATTTATATTGGAACACGGTATTTTAATTGAAGCTTTTATAATTAACTAACGCTGTCAGTTATTACAGATATTTGTGATATACCTTCCCTAATATTTAGTATGAGGCTAATACAGGAGAACGCCTCTGGCTTGAACTCTAACCACTTTTACAGAAAACTGCAAACTAAGAATTTACATAATACAGTTCTAACTCTAATACATAGACTTTATATGTGAAATAATGTGAATAATACTTCAACTCTAGAACTTTTGTCATTTTGCATTTATTTGTAGCTTCATTGTCATTCCATCCTCGACATCCTTGTAGGACAAGTTTGGAGGGTAGATTTCGGATACTCAATTCCACCACGTATTTTATTTATGATTGAACGACCTTTCACCTTTTAAGAATTCAAACGCACGAATCGGCTATTTGTTCTTTTATGTACATGTCAAACGCTTCCTTTTCAAGTTAGGAATGCTTGTTTCAGTTTGGTACTTTATTTACGTACTTTATTTACGGCTGCCTTGACTTGTTTACTTTTGTGTGTTTTCTATAGTATTTTTCTCATTTATAGTTTGTAGATTTGTACCAAAGCCAACAATTATCTCGGGGCTCCGAGTTTCTTACTGACTTTGTCTCTCTCTCGGGTGAAAGCAAAAATGTATGTATGTACTGTTCTAGATGTATGTTTGCCTACTCTCGGATATTTATATAAGGACTTTATATATATTTAGTTAATATTGGTGAATAAGATCCGAATAGTTAGAAATGGTAAATTGTATAGTAGCAATGTAAAGCCACCAGGAATGAGATCTAGATATGGAGGAATCCACGTCCGGTAGATAAGTCACTAGAGAACAGACTGAGAGACAGGGAGACAAAGATGGATGGTTTTAATTACAAACGACAGTCTGGCCATGACAATTTGACTAATTAGTAACTTCTAGTGTGAACTGTAACTCTGAACCATCAAAGACTAAATGAGTAGCTAGGAATTCTAGAGCCTTTCCTGAATCCATTCATCTGTATAGTTATAGGTTTGTAGTATTTAGAAGAGACGATTAAACATCTACAACCCAATGGTCCATAATGCAGTCTCTCTAAATGCCCTATTGTGTTCTATAATCTGTAGTCATCAGGCCATCAGTCTGAACCTCTTACTTATGGACTTTCACTTTGCCACCCTGACTTTCTCTTACCCTAGTATCTTCCATAGTAATCTTCTAGTTGGCAAATCTCACTTTCATCGCTAAATCGAAATTAATGAATTGAATACAGCCAATTAGTGTCAGATCCTTATAGCTTCTAATAGCAAAAGAGGCGAGAGATGGAAGAAATCATTTTAATCACGATTCACACGATCCTCGAATCTCAACTTTATTTAACAATATTATGGACAAGTCTGTGCTCAGTTGTAGATGTAAGAACTGACAAAATACGAGCAACGAACAAAACTACATTGACTTACTACTTTTTGCATAAATTGAATTTTGAGGACGGTCCATAAATTTTGTCAAGAACTATAATTAAGTATTACTGAATAATGAAAATTATACGAGCTTGAGAGGACAAAATTCGAAAATACGATCTTCTATTTTCCATAAATCTCAACTACTATCTAGTCCAATGTACTACCCTATTGTATTATTCATCTCTAGAGATTCTCTGAGGATCTCTCGTAATATTAGTATTATTATCTTGTGATCTTGGAATTATTTCATAGAAACAAAGTCATGTTGAGTGTGGCTCATTTATTCTTGAATACAGTTCGCATTGTTATTCTAGATTCTAGGATTCTAAAATATCTCGAATCTAGACTTCGTTGTCTTTATTTAGTCTTCTCTTTTTGGGTAAGCTTGAGGATCTAAATTTTGTCTTTAGTGTCTTTGCCTACTAGTTTTATGGTCTTCTTTACAAATTTGGCCAAGCGTATGCAAATTTGTAATTAGTGATTATACATGAGATTTTCTAAGTGCGAGATTACAATTTTACAATCCTTTTGTGTCTTGGAAATTGTGTGTGTGTCTTCTACCTTATCATCTCTTTTTTAAATTTTATTTTTGGACTCTGATATCCAAGGTCTTTTTATCCTTCTATCCATGCTATTTTTAGATCTTAAAATTTCATAAAAGGGAAAAGTTTCTTAGTTGCGATGATTGGATCGAGTATCGACATTGTGGGGACGTGAGACGTGTGATTCATCCCGGATTATCGAAATGAACCCGCTTTTGTCTTATGAATGGATCACCCAGAGTCCCAGGAGATTTTATTTTCAATTTGGGTTTGGGATTTTGAAATGATAAACGAATTTGGGTGAGGATGTCGAGTCACCATCGTGACAGCTCGAGCATCAGTTCAGATTCTAGCTCGACCGACATAGACAGAGGACCGTACTCTGATGTGGTTCACTGGGGTTCTGTCCTTGTCTCTGTCCTTAATGAACAAGTCAGTATGGTTCAACCTCAAGCTAAACCACAGCTTGAACACCATGACTGTAAATTACTAATGTCCATTTGGTGTTTGGTCGAGGTTGAATAGCTGAAGAGCACTTTAATTGCCAGTCCTACATGATTTAGCTTCTTTATCCCTTGTTGGAATTGTGATTACTGCATTTCCATTCTCAATCACTAGAACTTCTATGAAAGGGGACGAGAACAATCAGAATCATGTCCAGTTCAATAGGATTATAGTCAATAGAAGGAGACAGATGAGAGGATGACATTCCATTACAATATTGAACACAATGGAAAGCATCAAATGAATGGTTGCTTGACCCAGCTTCTGTTTCAAAATCCTAGTGAATACATATAAAGTACCTAAAAAAACTTGATGACCTGTACTGGTCAACCTAAGCCTATTGTACTTTCAAATTAATGTATTTTCTGACTCATGAAATTTTATCTGTAAAACTAGCTTCCAAGATTGGATTAGGTCAGGCATAAGAATTGAAAAATGTTTATTTTTTAATTGCAGGGACGACCCTTATCTTTCGGAAAGGAGTTGTGCATCCGTTGCCAGGAGTAGTCCACCTTGGGCTGCTACACATGGTAAGTTGTTCATAATAAGAACAGATGCAATACGCACTTATCAACAACTAAGAAAGTTTAAATTTTAAAACTTTCCATGTGCTCTGTTTTCCAGGGCGTAGGCAAAACCACAATAACCACAACCATAATCCTCACGTGGAGTCAGAAATGACTACAACAGTTGAAATCGTAGTGACTCCAGACGTGGACGTGGACATGGACAGCTAGCATGAGGAAGAATCTAGTACTGTTTAATAAAATTACTAACTCAATTTACAAAATAAAGTCCTCCTGGAGAAGACAATGAGATTTTATACTTTCTCTCTCCGCACTAAAAGAAGATTTTTTTGTGAATATAAATGCTCGTGTACTCAAGGACAAAACTTCGATAAAACTTTGACTTTCAACAACAAAGGACGAAAGATACAAACTCAGTATTCATATATGCTCCCTTCCACCAACAACAATAAGTTCTTTCTCGCCAGTTGTAGCCAAGTCGTTTTTCTAAAATATCTCGAGAAAATGTCACAAAACCCATGTTGACTTTCCAAATCTTAAAATCTGAAGTTTTGAATTGTGGAATTAAATTGTCTATGTTATTGTTATAAAATGCTACAAGTAAGACATCAGATATGTTATTTCGTCGACGTTGGAACTGGAAGTAAAAAAAAAAGGAAAAACCCAGTACAAAAGAACACCAGTATCTCTGAAAATGTGAAAAACATTGTGCATCGATTCAAAATTCAGAGTCCCGATAAGGCAAACGAAGAAATCATTAAATCATACAGAATCATTGAACTGAGACCTGGAAATAGAACGTCATAAAATATTTTTTGTCCTGTCTTTGAACATCCTAATATATTGTTCGACTACTCACTATAGATGTTGTTACTACATACAATAATAATGTGAAATAAATATAATGGCTACAGAAATAAGGATATAAAAAATAAATAAATTGCCAAACCATTGAACAGACGGGGTCGGAATGGAAAGACATTTCTCCACCGTCAAATCAAAATCTTGAAAACTCTAAAAACGGCAAAGGGAAGAAAGGCCTAGATGAAATTATACGATAAGGCATGTATTTATGATAAGTTTCTTATTACAAGTGTCAATCTTCATGTCCTTTTTATATCAAAAAGTATATGTATCTAGTAAGCAATTCTGTAATCTCAATTCTCTGCCACTTGCGGCTTCTCAAAGATGTGATGATGAATGGTCAGAATAGTTGATACAAATATAATGTTATCGTAGGTTACGTAAATGTTATATAATATTTATTATGGTGTATACGAGATGTCTTCAAAGTTATTAAAAGTATTAAAAGTGAGATGTAAGGAGGAAAGTTATTTAATAAATACGTGAATAAAAAGTCTATTGTTATTTCTTATTATTACAACAAGCACTTTAGTTCATATCATGGACTTTTACAGAAGAGTGTGTTCATTTCATCAGCTTATATAGTGTATAGTACGTACTAAAATTACTTTGTGGAGAGAAAATAGTTTAGAAATTCCTTGCCAATTTCTCCACTAAATTGGCCAATTTGCCTGCTTTTTATTGCAAATATCCCTGCTCCGTGAGTTATAACTTATATCCAAACAAACAAAATGAGAAGATCCAATCTTTCCAAATGACTTTCTTCACAAATTCTGTGTATTATTATTATACGTGGAATAAATGGGATAACATTATGAGAATTATAAGATTATATAGTCTCTTCTAACCTTCCAATCATTTCGCCAAGTTGGCCACGTAGTTTAACAGCCTACATTTAGACCAGAAAAGCATGTACTTTTTTTTAGTAAGTTTCATTTCACTAACAGGCGGAAGAGAAGCTGTAAAAAATTATCCACAAGTGAAGGGCAGATGGAAAACTCGTAATTTATTACTCATGTTCAAAACCCTCAAAATGATAAAATTCCATCGAAAATTATACGCAACCATAATAATATATCGTTTTGAGCTAGAACTTCGCAAAGTTGCATATAAGAACAAACCGCATATAAGATGATTGCCCGTTTAACTATGAATTCTGTTAAAAGAGATGGATTTTAAACCAGATTTTCAAAGTATCTTTAAAAAACCAAGAAGAATGGTTCATTGATTTTGATGGTTGGTATCCAATATCAATTCAATTCAAATATACAATCTCGAAGACAGAGGCAACGACATATTATTATCTTTTGTTTTCTCTCTGGTCTTTTTTAGCATAGGCAGTGTCTCAAGGCTGAGATTTTTCTGAGGATTTTTGTATGGACGTTGCAACTCAGAGACACAACAGATTGGGAGTATTGGATTTGGATCATCATCATAGTGTACTTTTCTTCTTTACTATATTAATATTGTCCATTACACTACGCTCCCTTTCTTCAGTTAATAATATAAAGAAAACTCAAGAGAATGAAGAACGTTCAGGATGTTAAGCTTCATATAATATGTAATGCTGATGGTCGACAGTGGTGGTTTTGGTTCATCATTTTAGATTCTGTTGAAATGAAATCTGGCACTTGGCCCACTTCCAGCGATTTGATCGTATCAATGTCCAATCTGGAGAATCTTACAGTTTTTTTTAATACTATAGAAAGATCTTTCAAAATTGCGTTCCAGGATTCCAAGATTTCTCAAATTCGAAAGATTAGGGGGAAAGAAAATAGAATACTGGTATCAACTTGATCTTATTTTGAAAAGTGGATAGTTTTCTTGGATGTTTTCTTTTTCATTGTATTTTATATGAATTTAGAAATGTGGAGCATGTCCTTTCAAATTTTATTGATGAACAACAGACTCAGCAAAAGTTATGACATGACTATAGCTATTAACGATTTTCCAGCCCAGTTACTAACTTGTTAATACAAAATACCAATCTTCTTTAGTAATGGTTGAGTTTGCGTCTGTTTTACTGTTGTTGAGTCATTAAAAGTCTAAAATTAGTAATTTTCAGCATAATTCATCATAAAAAAATGACATAATACTTTCACTCAACCATAAAATGCTGAAATAAAGGGCTAACAAGAAAAACCGGCCTTGTAATAATAAGTAGAAGTGCAAGTTATTATAGCCTGACCCAAAAGCTAAGAGAAAAATACTAAAAAGCCTATCAAGGAACATTTTTCAACTGTTTTTTCATAAATTTACTTGAAAATCAACAGCTGTTAATACTATATACAAATTAAATCGAAAATAAATTATAATAAATCGTACTTGCTAAAAATTTTATGCAGTCAATTTGTTTGGTTTAATTTGTTTTTTATTAGTCAATAGATATAAATTTGGAGAGCAACATATGAAATGATCGTTTTGTTCCGTATCGAGACTTCTGACTTTTACAGTATGCTGGCAGGGTGGGTAGTGTACCTTTCTTTTGAATATCTTTTTAATACAAAAGAATGTGATATGGTTGATAGAGTGGCATATCAAAATCATGATTAGAATTCTTTTGTAAACTCCCATCACTCTTTTTCCTCTCCAGCATCATTGCTACTTATTCAGTGTTTCTGTTTTTTTTTTTTAAAAAAAAAAAGAAAGATCCTACACGTATTACAAGCAATGCTTATCTTGACTTCTCGACATGTATATGAAGTACATAAGAGTGAAAATATTGAACGAACTTTTAGCAGCCTTTCTCTCTCTCTCTCTGAGGTACTTAGGCATTAAAAAGCTTTCATAAATACGTTCTTTTGTCAGTATTTTTGGAATTTTAATTAGTATTTGAAAAGTTGTATGGGACAGAGCGTGAAATCTTTATTGTGGATCATGACTCGGAAAATAAGAGCTATGTTTTTATGAAAAAGTTTTGATATTAAAAAATCAAACTTTTTTTAAAAGTAGAATAATGAATAGAATTTTTAATGAATGCCCAGTGTAGCTAATCTTAAAAGAAGAATAATCGAAATGCAAGGAATTGTACTTTCATCGACGTTGTCTTCTTCTCTACTTATGAGGCCTTAATCTTAGTAGACAGTAGGACAGGCAGGTTGGATAATTAATCAGGCTTACGTCACTTTCTTGCCGGTAGCTTGGCTTCTTTGAGCTCTTGAGTTCCCATATCAGTTACCGATACCATTCATCATTCTTCCGAAGGAGAGAGACAACCTGTTTGATTTTTCGGATCTCTCTGCTGCCCTGTCTGCCTGACAAGGTGAGATAACAAGTCTTCACGTTTCTTGAACTGTGTACTTAGCACAGACAAGTAACTTGTGGTGCTGAATGAGAAACGAGAGTATTTCTGATGGTCAGATTTGCTTATCACTGAACTTATTTTTTTTACCAGCTTTTACATGTTTCCAATTTTCAAACCAAACTTTTCTCGTTTAATCACTCGATTAAACTGTCTGGTTATAAGAACATGTTAATCCCTTGATTAAACAAAGTTTACCTTCCTTTTGAGACATGAACTAAGCTTCATTGAAAAATTACATACTTTCTCATATTATTATGCTTGCTGTCTGTTATTATACTGATTAAAATAAAAACCGAGCTACAGAGACTGTTGAATATTTCATACCTTTAGTTAGTTGTTTTTTCATTAGGATGCTCGTTAATAAATAATAAAATGGGAAAACCTCGAAATCTCAAAGATCGAGAAACAAAGCATATCAAGAGTCCCAAACGTCCCAAATCTTCTTGCTTTACAGATTTTACTTTTCTCGCTTCCGTTCTTCAAACTCTCAAAGTCATCTGAGTCGGAGTTGGTAAGTGGAATAGTTGAACCGTTAAGCAGGTAGTAGAAACTAGATACCCCAACTACTAAACTAAACATCTCAAGTAGTACTGACGATAACCCTGGAGAATCGGCTTTCCTAATGACCCGAGGGCAAAAACTAAGGTCAGAGGTATACCTCAAATGAAAAATTCATAAATTTCAATATTGTAACTCTCAAAGCTACCTTTGGGCTTAATAATTTTATGAATTCACTGACGTCTCATCTCAATCGACTCAAGTTAAGACTTTCCAAGTACTTCTTAAAAGGTTTCATGATATCCTCTACAGGATGTTGTATTGTAGTATTTTGAGACTTTACACATTTCAAGTCTTGTGGCTAATGCTCAACTCTAGAATATTTTAACATTTCAACTGAGGTCGATTCTTGCTTAAACACCTTCAGGGGATTGACGTATTCTATTCATATGTAAATTCTTAGAGGTATGCATCAGACGGGGAAATATCTACGTTGTATTCTGCCTCAAGACCTCTTTTGAAAGATTTACAGCACCACTTTTGTGAAATAATGTATACAATACTAAATAGACTAAGAAGGTACATATAGTCCTTGTTTTTTGAGCTGCTAGAATTTTTTGCTAAAAAATTACATGTGAAATATATGTAGGTGACAAATATATCCGAGAAGAGAAAGCCCAGAGCGTCGGAAAACCCAAGGTGATCATCATCACAGGGACAAACGAAACGAACCGACTTGGTTGTGTTAGCTTTGTTTGTCTTCAGAAAAATACCCCATCCGAAAGGCATTTGTGCTTGATTTATTCAAAAATTCAGTTCCTACTTGCTTCCTTTTATAAATTCATAGTCACCTCAACTCCACTAATCTTCAAACTTCAAGGTCCTCGTCCCTCTAGCTAGATTCGGAATATCCCGATGCGACAAAATAAATAAATCAACTAGGTCATTGAATTCATAATAACTCGGTGCATTCGAACGTTCTTAACTTTGTATTTCCTTTATAGCATCTCCAACACCCGGACTAGCCTCTTTAATAATAACATCATCATCCTAGCAAACAAATGCTAAAACACCCAAAAACAAGCATTGTCACATCCACTTTCAAGAATAATTTAAAGTGCATACATCCTACATCGTCCCTGCTTCAGAGCTTCCAGACAAGTCAGGATAGCTTTCGGAAATGGAATTCCTTACCAACATGAATTATGATTCATAAACATCTTATCCATTGGACGACCAAGTGAGCGAGTACATGAGTACGAAATCAGTTTCCTTAACCCAGCATGTTATGCTATTATTATTATACTTCTAAATAAAACAACATAAATCTCATTTACTAATCCTCCCAGAATCTAGAGAGGCCGGCCGAAATTCCATCATAAAACCGAGCTTATTTCTCCATAAACTTTCAAATACTTCCCAAACTCTCTCAACTCAACGTATCGAAAGCTATCTCTGACTTTAATTACAAAAGATAAATAGATAAATGTGCAATAAATTGTCCAAACTCTCAAACCCAATGTGGTTTTCACGATTTATTTTCCGAACAACTTGCAAAAGGAAACAAACAGATTAGTTTAAACCTTTAAACTCTTCAAATTTAATAATATAAACTATGCGAATTATTCTAACAGTATATAAACAGTTCTGTAATCCTTATTATAAGGTAAAAGTATTTCAACTATCAATTATATAACACCCTATAATATTATATTCAAATTTTCAAATTATGATCAATGAGGTGGTCTCAATCACAAATAATTTAAACTTTTACAAAAAACCACAGTCAGTAAACAGTGAATATTAATTAAGAAAATGAACAAGTCCAATATTATTCGTGAATCCATAAATTCTATACATCATTCGTTACACACTCAAGTCAAAGTCTTCTATTTAATTTCCTAGCATAAACTGCACAGATGTTTTTATAAAAATAAGCTAGCATTATTTATATATGATATATATCGTACTTTTCAAATAATAATTTCCCGTTAGCTTATTTAGTCCATCGTTCAATCGACTCTTCCTCTCTTCTTCTGTTGTTTCTTAACTTTCTTCGCTTTATCATCCTTCCTCGCCTGAATATTTGCTTTACGTTTGTCCGCCTTGGCTTCCTTAAGTTTCTCCACATGTTCCGTCCTTTCCACCCACTTCTTCTTGTTTACCTATAAAAAGAAATACAAAACAAAACATTTATTAAGTTGTAGAAAATAACAACACGAAGCGTACTTCTATTTCAGAATACAATATAAGCTAATCAAACTCGCAGCTCATATATATGCACAAGTTCATAATTTATCTTAGTCACACAAAGATCAAAACAGAAAGGACCGAATTCCGTCGAACAAACGAAGTAAACAATCTACTTTCCCTTCAAGAGAAAATACATCTTCCGATATTCCGTATTCCGTTCCAATGTCTCAGAAATAATGCATAATACTTACTACAGTGAAGTCATTGGATAATCATTATTAATCATCCATCAGTGTTCGTTCACACGTCTCATCGAAAACGGAAACTACGCTGCAAAACTACTCCCACAACTATAATTTTTCTTGGGACTACCTCAATGATCAATTTGTCTTTTGTCCTATAACTTCTATCTATGCTTTTCCAGGTCTAACTGTTGACTGACACGTCAGGCTTCAAAATCAAATTAACTTTTACAAACCTCTTACGAGCCATTTAAGCCGAAAAACAGAGACTAGCTTTGCCTTATTAAATATTATCGTTAGGTAACTGCACCTTCCTTTCTTCACACGAAATTATCTTCCAAAACACATAACCTCGTAGCACTCGTTAAAATTCAACCGCTTATTTCATCCCGTCACCGTCACCCCGATGAGCAAACCTGTCACCCAGATTTTCTCATTGTATGCAAATCTCCATGTGATTAATATTACTTCAAGCATGCAAAAGCAACTCCAACTCAGCAAGCAAACCAAATTTCCATTCCTCTAAAAAAAAGTCTAGAAAGCTAAACGATCGATTTACCTCAGCAGGTTAAGTCGTACCTTGAAAAAGTCGTAAAAAATCAATCTCAATACTACTTAGGTTAATCGCCCATATACATCTTATTTCCAAGACCAGAAGAATTGCCCACTCTTCCAAACTTTCAACACGAACAATTCCAAATCTATCTTAAATTTCATTGTAACAACAAAACACCAAACAACAACCGTCAGTTAAATTCTAAAGAGACTCGTCCCATTCCATCTCCTTCGTATGCAGACATAAATATCAATAGCATCATCCTATCCTATTCTATATAATCTTCCTCCTACATTGAAAAATCGCAAGACCTACTTTCACCCATACCTTATGGCTTCTGTTGCATCGCAAATGTTGTCTTATATGAATTCTATCTTATACATACCAACAACTTCCAAATGAAACCCAAGAGACCCGTTCTTTTTAACAACCAAAATCGTACCACCGTCATTCAGTCTCACACAACTTTCACTTACCCAAAAAGCTCAACAAGGCTAAACAAACTCATAGACCTGAACAACCAAAGGTTTCAAAGATACATACAGTTAACCATTTTATAGTCCACCCAATCCTTAACAGATGCACCATTTAAAACGGCAATAATCTACTATATATATCCATTGCATTAAATTGTTTCTGCATCTTTCCTTCCCATCATTTCATATTCTAAAAATACACCCATTCGTTCTGTTTTCACTTTCTCCAATTCTCCACCAGCAACACCATCCATTTCCTCTTGTTATTACCATCCTTATTTTATTACAACAGATCCACAAGAGCCAGTCGTCCTTCAAGCTTTCAAACCTTCAAAGATATACTTGACTGCCAACACCGAAAACCCATTTCTTCCTCAACAACAATACAAATCTTGAAGAGGCGTTTTTACATCCATAACAGAAAAAAGACGTAACGACCTTTGCAAAAATCATCATAACGTTAAAGGCATCATTTCCATACCGTATATGCACATAACTTCTAACCAAATATCAAATAACTTTATATTCCATTCTACAATTCATCTTATCCCACACGGACCTTTTTCATACAATATAATAAATACACAATTCATTCACCTCGCCCAATCACCACAACTAGCGTCACATTTACATTTACTTTACCTACCTCCTAGGAAAACCGTTCTTGGAAGATATATAAAAGCCCGACAACAGAAAATGACTTTCTGGTTTCGGTCCTTTTATCCTATTGTATATTCATTCAACTTCATTTTTATCTCTTCTTTTTCACCTTTCTACACCAGACAGAAACTCAACAAAGCCAGACCTCCTCTTAACAAAGTAGCGGATCGGATATGCTCATATCATCAAACAAAAATACCAAAGCCCAACTCTTGCTTCCTTTTCATACTAAACTAGGTAGAATGTAAACTTGGTGTACCGGATTCTTTTCTTTTTCAGCACAAAAAAAATCAACTCCAACCTCAAATCGGTAATACATAATAATGTACTTTACTATCTAGAAATC
>JAQGBQ010000306.1:0-26155 GCA_034698485.1 Vertagopus arboreus | reverse complement strand
TATAAAATCGATAAAATTTCTGGTATTTACGTGTAAAAAATATCCGGCCGGATACCCGTCGATCCGGCCAGAATTTTAGCCGAATAACCAGTATCCGGTATCCGGCCAAAACCCGAACCCGCGGCATCACTAATTTTTACCCTAACCAATTTTAACCTTCTATTGGAAAATACCCCTGCAGGCATAACCTAACCTGACCTCAATTAAGTATACCCCCTTGGAACAAATGAGACGGAAAACTCGTAGAAACAAAAAACAACTTTTGTGGCACTTTGGCAAAGCTTAGGGACCAACTAGTACAGAAAAAAGTGGTTCAATTTTTCAAGGGGAGTTGATTTGTATAAGGTTTAGTTTTATTGACATTTCTGAAAGTCTTTTTTAGAAAAAGTGGTCCTGTTTCGTATAGTCCAACCAAAAATTGACCAAGCGTCAATAACATGAAATATTTACTAATAGTAAAAGACACGGCTTAGCTGATAAGCAATACGTGTGTATAAATCTAACATGAGAGGATATATTGTCATTTTTTAATTCTTAGTGAACTAAAAACTTTAGAACTCCAGAAACTGTAAAGTTTCAAAAATACTATTTAGAAAAATTCGAGGTGGTAACCTCTCAAAATCAAACTGGATTGAAAATGTTTTCTAAAAGCATCCCTGCACAAGTCTGCCTTGTGCTGCTAAGACGCTGTTGATTAGAAAGGTTGTTTTTGTAAAAAAAAAAAAAACAAGTCCGTCAATTGGGCATTGAATGACATACAAAAAAGTCTAACAAAAAATACAGAGGTTCAAAAAATAGTGTTACCTAACGATACCTACGTCCTTCAGGTACTTAACGAAATTTAGAAAAATACACTCTTTTCTAAAATGGAACTACATATGCATAAAAATTTGTTATTTCCACTGAATTGCGTCATATTTCAAAGTCTTGTATTCATTAAGGTTTCATGCATTCAGTGACCTATTTAAAAAAGATATAATTGGCAGTTCAATTTTCGTCATCTTGGAGCGTCAGAATATCGAAAATTTATTTTTGTCCAGCCTTATAAGAAATCTACTACTCAAATATTGTAAAAGGAGAAATCGAAAGAACAAATTCTTCCACCATTTTCAGTCCATCCTTAAATTTTCGGGTCTACGAAGAAGCCGATTATTTAATCTTTACAAAATACTTGACACCTTAAAGAAAACTTCTATTCCGATGAAAGCATGATGAAAGTAAGTTGGCCTAGCTTTCTGGAAGAGTTCCTTTAACAAATTTTAAATATATATAATGCAGATTTTGAAACCAATTTTTCATGATGTTTTGAATGAAGATCGGCCATGAATCGTTTCTAGGCGCTTTGCTCAATAATGGATACAAAAATTTCATCACTCTTACAAATTGTTAGTTCCAGAAGTCATAAAGTTAGCAAATGACAAATGTCATATGAAAAATGACTGATATCATCTAGATTATTTGTTATCATAAGTTTTATACATTTTCTATATGTATTGACAATTATATCTTCAATCCAATTAGATTTCGTTTTTTTAGATTCTTGAAATTATCTACAATTACTTGCTCCTTTCCTTTAAATATTTAAATATTTTCTGTGTGCATTATACACATAACCAAAGTCCATTTCGAGACATTCGTTTCAATTGCATCCAAAGGAATTCAATTTTGTATCTTGAATTTTTTCAATTTCAATTTTACTCTACATTAACTTCTGTTTCATTTAGTAGATAAGAATGCTTGGACAGTTTACTTCAATTTTAATGCAAAAAGAATTTAAACATGAATTAAATCAAGGAATTAAGCTAAATTATGGTTCATTTTCTTAAAAAAATGTCTGATCCATTCCACAGATTAACCAAAATTCACTAACTAAAATTTACTAACTAATCTTACTACATCGCATTCTTGCTATTTATATTAGTTTATAATTAAATTAGTTTATTATAATGTTATCCTTATTCTAAATAAAGTCATTTAAATATTTTGTAATAAATAGAATTGTTTTTGTTACGTAATAATATAAAAATCGTAAACGAAAACAAGTCTCAACTTGTTGTACTTTGATCTCACTTTGAGGCAAATTGAGACGAGGGAAAACACATTTCAATTCTACATAAGAGCAGCTAGTAACGTTCATACACACCTCCGCATCATAATATTCGAAAAAGCTTGAAATCAACATTTTAAATTCTAATTATTATTGGAATCGATAGCTTTGCTAATTAGGCAAGTGTGGATTACAAACATTTATCATTTAATTGTTTTTTTTATAGATATTTTTCCATTTAAAAAACCTTGACTTCTATTTTGTAATGTTTCTATTTTTAATTATTATTAGATCGTCTTCCTGTTCGATAAAGTATAATTGTGTTCGTTTCCGGTGATTTGGAGAGTAAAAATGGACGAGATGATGGCACTACCGGAAGAGGTAGTAATATGGTTTAATTGCCTTTTTGTATTAAACAAATATATTAGTAAATATAAATCATAACAATACTCCTATAATTTTTAACAGATGAGAATCAAGATATTTAACATGATTCCACAAGAAAATACTATCAACACTCGTCTCGTGTGCAAGGCTTGGAATCAAGAGATTCAAGACAACTACGAGTACTGTGTCGATTTGGATGAATATTCTCAGCATTTCCAAATAGTGTTACAACTCCGAATTAAAGAATTAAGAGTACAGCAATTGGAAACTACTCCTGTTATGAATCAGAACGGAACATCAATCTTCAGTCATCCTAATGCAGTTCGGGAACTCAGAGTTGGTGGAGATGATTATGAAGTATCTCCAATAAATCTTCACAGGATGCTAGGACTCTTTGGTGAAAACCTATCCGAACTTTATATAGACGTCGACCCAGAAATATGTAATCATCAATTTCCGTCCGGCCTCAGTTTAAATTTCAAACAATTAAACCTTCTTGACATTTATTCGAACGGTGGAAATAGATTCATAGATAATAATCAGTTTGATAGGTGTGAAGATAACCCACAAAGTATTTTCCAAGTGATAGAGAACTCAATGTTTCCCAAACTAAAAGTTTTGAGGGTCGATTTGCATTTTTTGAAAATGACAACAACAGCTTTAACAAGAATTCTCGCAAATGTCCATCAAATACTATCTAAACATGGAAAATTTCTTGAGGTGTTATCTATATGGACTGATAAATTAGAACACCTCATCGATCCCACAGACCAAGAGCTGCTTCAAATCAAACAAATTAAAACCTTGGAGAGAGTAATCATGATCATGCCATCAGTCAGTTCGAGGATGCACCGTTTCTGGAATGAATTCATTTATAATCAGACAAAGTTGAAAAATCTATACATGTCTCGCCGCTCTCCAATCTTTCCAGTCTCAGTTGTTCAGCAGATCGTATTCAACAACTATGCAACTTTGGAGACTCTACATATTATTGGTCTTTGCATTCCCCCTACAGATCCACCCTTTGATCTTTCAATCTTACAAAATTGCAGCTGTCTAAATACACTACGATTAGAACAGTCAGATGTGCGACCAAATCCAGCGGAACCTGATGTCATCAACTTTCATCATCTTCCAGAAAACATCCAGACATTGATTTTTACAAAGTTTAAGATTTTATCCGAAGAAGTACTCATGGCATTCCAGGAAAACAACCCTCTAAACAAAACAAAGGGATTTCCAAAACTCAACGAGCTCAGACTAGTGGGATGTGGAGATCAAGGTGTATTTGGAATCAATACAGCTTGTCTACATGAAATTATGATGATACCCAGACCGAATTTGATGAATGTGGATTTCCGATTTGGTGGAATTCATGAACGAGACGAGTCAATGGAAGCTGTGTTGGGTCAATTAGGGCTCTTAGATGACCGGGATTTTATAGTGCGAAGAAACTATAATAATGTAGTTTGGCGATATTATCAGATGTAGGAAAACAATCTCTGTTCACATTTAAATTGTAGTGATTAACAAACACTAAATATGCCAAAAACCAGGACACTTTAAGTTTAAAACGGATTCTTATAAAAAGTTATTGGCTTTGAATTTTTTAATTTTTCCACCGGTTTTTACAAACATCTGTCAACCTGTAAATACAAAATTTAATAATTATAAATAATCAGATGAATTGTAGATTTGTAAAGTTTCTAACACATTTCGTTTAAAAACATCAGGCTACTTTGCTTTGTGATTTTTTTTAGAAATTGTTGAAGGCTTATGAGTTCAAAATAAGCAATGTTTTTTGTATTTGTTATGACAAATTTTGGAAATTATCTTCAAAATTGTACACAGGAATTTCAATATTTTACCAATTTTCAAGAAATGTCGCATTTCAAATGTCAACACGTAAAAATTTATTCAAGAAGGTTAAAAGTTTAAAAACGTGATTTTTCAAGATTTCTTTTTGGGTGATTATACAAAAAACAAAATATTTACATATTCGTAATCAGCATTACATTGCAAAGATATCGATACATTTAAAGTTGAAATTGAAGAATTTTTGAAAAATATTCAAATAGTAGTACTGTTGTTTAGTAACTATTGTAAATTACATCAACAAGCTTCTTAATTTTATGTATTTACTTGGCAATGTTGATATCATTTGTATGAGCTATGTTTATTAACCTAACCAGTTAGAAATTTAGCGTATATGTCATTTCATTGATGCTTGTGCCAATTAGCTACTGATATCAAATTTCAATACATATAAAATCTCTGCTAATTTGCATTTGTTTATACAGCATGTCTATGATAAGTAGCTGATTAATAATAATATCATTTTCTACCACATAATTCAGAATGTTTTACAAATTTTTGTTGATTATAGTTCTGTAATTCAATCTAAATAGTTAAAACGATGTTCAATAAAATACACATTGATTGAATTAAGGTTTTTATAAATCATAAATCATTACTGCATACAAAAACATTCATCTAGCATTTTCTAACCTACTTTACAGCTCTAGAACTGCTGTCAAATTTATTTATTCCAAATACATTTCATATTTTATAATAATAAAAAGAATTGTTTTTGTTACGTAATAATATAAAAATTGCAAACGAAAACAAGTCTCAACTTGTTGTACTTTGATCTCACTTTGAGGCAAATTGAGACGAGGGAAACTAAACTCCATTGTTGAAAACAGCTAGTAACGTTCACATAATAACTCCTCAGTAATAAATATTCGAAAAAGCTTGAAATCAACATTTTAAATTCTAATTATTATTGGCATCGATAGCTTTGCTCATCAGGTAAGTGTAGTTGATAAACATTTATCGTTTGATTGTTTTTTTGATAGATATTTTTCCATTTTAAAAAAACTTGACTTCTGTTTTGTAATGTTTCTATTTTTAATTATTATAAAATCGTCTTCCTTTCCGATAAAGTATAATTGTATTCATTTCCGGTGAGTTTAAACTTATTAATTTCTCAATCAACAACAATATATTTACATATATATAACATCTCTGTCTGAATGACTATGACTTCCGTGAGTGACAAACGCAGTAGAAGTTTGACTTGCCACTAAGCTCAGTTGTATTTCTTTTTTGGTACGACGGACCAGTGCCAGTAGTTTGTCATTTGTAGGGTTTAATTTTTTTAGCTGGTAGATCTTTATCTGTATAATTTCTGTCTAATTTGTGATGGACTAAAAATGACAGTGTGACATTGGAATATTATATAGATAAACAATGGTCTCTCTGATGATATTCAGGTCCCTTGGAGCCAGACTAAATTCTAGTTAAATTATACTCTTAATTAATTTCAGGAACATCCAGATAAGAGTTGAATAAAAGATGGACGAAATGGACATGATGATGGCACTGCCAGAAGAGGTATTAATATTTTAATAAAATAAAAAGTAATATATACTATACTATTTCTGTATTTGTTTAACAGATGAGAATCAAGATATTCAATCTTATTCCACAAGAAGATACTATCAACACCCGACTCGTCTGCAAGGCTTGGAATCAAGAGATTCAAGACAACTACGAGTACTGCATCAAGTTGAACGAGGATTCTCCATACTTTAACTCCAAGTTAAAACTACGAGTCAAAGAATTAAGAGTACAGCAGTTGGAAACAACACCTGTTATGAATCCTGATGGAACATCAATCTTCAGTCACCCAAATACCATAGTTAGATTTACAGTCGGCCGAAATTGGGGAGCAGTAGCTCAACTCAATCTTCACATGATGCTCGGACTCTTTCAAGAAAATCTAGTTCAATTGCATTTAGACGTCAACGCAGTAATGTGCAACTACAAATTCCCACCCGGCCTCTCTTTTAACCTCAAGCATCTAAAAATTCTCATCATCACATCGCTAGATTTTGTAAATGATGATGTATGTAACGACAACCCAAGAAGCCTGTTCCAAGTGCTAGAGAACTCATCGTTTGCAAAACTCACTGTTCTGAAGATTTATTTTGGATTTTTGAAGATCCAAGGAGCAACTCTACCACGAATCATCGCAAATGTCCTTCGAATACTCTCCAAACATGGAAAATTTCTAGAGGAATTGATCATTGACATTCAAGAACTAAGAGAACTCAATGCAATTCCAGATACAATTCAACAACAAGAGCTGCTACGAATAAAACAGATTAAAACTCTTAAAAAGTTAATTTTGTACCTGCCGTCCGTCAATTCTAAAATGAACCGGTTCTGGAATGAGTTTATTTCAATACAAAATAAATTGACACAACTGGATTTGGAATGTCGTTTTCCAATTTATCCATTCTCATTAGTTCGACAGGTTGTACTCAACAACGCAACTACTTTAGAATATCTGCAGATAATCGGTCTTTGTACTCCCCCTACAGATTCAACCTTTGACCTATCAATCTTTCAAAACTGCAGCGGACTAAATACACTACGATTAGACCTTCAACAAAACTCAATTATTTTAACCAACTTCCACAAACTTCCAGCAAACATTGTCACACTATGTTTACGTGGCTTGAAGATTTTATCGGAAGAAATACTGACTGCATTCCATCTCAACAACCCCATTAATGAAACAAAAGGATTCCGACAACTTGAAGAACTTAGGCTGGTGGGATGTGGAGATCAAGGTTTATTTGGGATAAATACTGATTGTCTGCATGAAATAATGATGATACCCAGACCGAATTTGATGAATGTGGATTTCCGATTTGGTGGAATTCATGAACGAGACGAGTCAATGGTCGCCGTTTTACAGCAGCTGCAACTTTATGGCCACCGAGAGTTTGGAGTACGGAGGGACAGTGCCGATTCGGTTTGGAGATATTATAATTAAATTCTTTCGGTTGGTTGTTGTTTTCATTTCTGTAGTTTAAAATAGCTAGAAAAGTTAGTTAGAGATATTAATATGAGTTTTGATTTTCTAACATATGTCTTCGGAAAAGTATTTGTTAATTGGTTTGCTTGCAACCACAACTTTGGAAATACAATTGGCGTCAAATTACTAATTTATATGTCCTCTTTAAGTTTTCAAATAAACACTCAATTTATAATATCAAATTTGATAGTTTATTAAAATAAATGTACTAGTAAGATGAGCACAGATGAGTAATTTTTATGACATATTTTGATATAAAATGCACGGAATTATTTGCGTATTAAATCTTTAACAGTCTCATTACATATACTACTAAAGAGAAAATAATTTAAACATAAAATCTTATCTAATAAAGTTCATTAAGGATGATTTAACCTTTAGCATGGCAACACAATTTTAAAACTTTTTCGTTGCCGGAGCTGATCAAGAAAAATTCAAAGTAAGTTCCCCTGGATTATCTTTGCTTTTCAAGATAACGCTGGCACTTTAAAACTTGGTTCCACCCCCTTCCCATGGCGGCACGTTATTGATGAAATTTAATGTTACACGACTCTTAATGAGTTTCCGAAGCTAGATTTTTTAAAAAATTTAAACCAATTTAGGTATTAGCATTCTTTTTTTTAGTATTTTTTTTAATTGGCTACTTAATTTACTACTACGTTAGCAGTATTAAGCAATATCACTCGTGGGTTGGATAGGATAAAATTAATTATGCCTCAAGGAATAATTTATTATAGATCACAGATTCAGAAGACGTGGAAGTTTCAAACGATTATAAATAGAATTAGAATCCTATATTATATAGATTGTATTATGTAAAGTAAATTTCTATACACGCCAAAACCATTGTACCAATTTTCCTGTCGAATAGCATCAAAAATCTAGGTGGGCATAGAGTTTTGTTTTTCGGAATTTGACCTGTGACCTTTGTAATTAAGGGACAAAGACTGACTAACATTATTTTAAAGGTAACTTCTATGAGAACTGAGTTTCTTATTTTACTCACAGAGTACCCCTTCTGCTCCTCAGTATATTTAAAGGTACACTAATTTTCACACGGGTCAAAATAACAATACATCAACAATTCAAAACTGATCATTTTCAAATTAGTAACCGTCGATTAAGCCATAGCCATCTTATCAACAGGCAGACTGGGGTCAAAGAGTATACTTTTTATTTCATTGCTCTAAATGCTGGACAAAAAATTAAGCGAAATTCTTAACAACATATAATTATCCTTTTATCTAACAAATTAAAAGAAAAACAGGTCACTGCAATTTCAAAACAATACAGCTGATTGACAATTTATCGTATATGAAGTACACCACAATTAAACGGGGTTAATTGGTTATCTATTAACACGGGGATAATTCGTAATTTGTTTGCCCGAGATTAATTAAACACTTAATCTAAGAAAGTATTAATTTTGCATCTTATAAAAAGGGTTAATTAGATAGGAATCTGTCAACGAAGAAGCTAAGAGGGACACGGAGTGTTCCGGGTTTTTCTATTAACTAATAATCACTACCATCTTCTATCTGATACAGAGCTCACCGCATGGATTTGCGTTTTTGGATGTAGTTTATACATCATCCTGTATTCATAATTCGATACTTAAATTTATATGTACAATGCAACAAATTTTGTTCGGATAGTAGACAGTGTTAAAATTGGAAATGTTAAAAGTATAGGAAAAAATAGTTGCATTTGAGTTGTGTAGTAGTTTTAATTGTCAAATGTAAAAAGGGATTCTAAAAATGCTGCCAGTACTGCAAATATAACTTTAGTGATCCATATACTCTAACAAGACCATTATTTTAGTCAAAGTCCTTTAGCTCCACTGCATGATAAGCTAGAGATATGAGTACCTAGGAGAGTACTTATGACAGTATTAGGAAGCATATTTAAAGTACTCCAAATCATACCTTATCATATGATGGAGCTATATGCTACGACCTCTTTATCGTTAATTAATATTGAATAAATGAAAAGACATTACAAGCCACATGTATATAAACCTATCAAACACGCTTGATAGTCAACTTACTATAAATTCAGACGTTTCTAAACCTGTTACTTATCAAAAAGAGCTGTATGCTTTACTTTATTCTCTTGTAATTTTGTTCTAAGCGCTGTGTCAATTTTCTCCTGGCCCAGATAACATACAAGCTTGTGGTAATCATGGATTGGTTATGATACTATGTAAAGTCACCTGCAATTACCTTGAATCAGTTTCTTATCTGGGCCACGACAAAAACGAAACAGCGTCATAAGCAAAAACTACGTATGCTTATTGCAATTACAAATGGTCAGTGAAACAGGTATTTTTATAAGCTACGTTTCTGTAAGCTGACAAATTTACTCAGAATAGTAGTAATTGAAAGTTTATTGTCAGCCACAGCCGCTCCGATAAGCTACACTTCCATAAACTTCCAAATTTATTTAGGAAAATATCAAGAGTGCATATATCAGTTTACAGACAAGTAGCTTATCACATCGGCTGTGCTTTTATACAGCGCCAACAGCAAAACTATAGACAGACACAGCCGTTTGATAAGCTAAGAGTTTGTAAACTTCACTAATTATGTCTGCAACCGTTGCTCTAGGCGCTGTGTCAATTTTCTCGTCACCCTGATAAGGTACAAGTTTCAGGTAATCATAAATGACTGTATATACTATCTAGAGCCACCAATGATTACCTCAAATCTGTACCTTATCAGGGTGACGAGAAAAATCACATGGCGCCATAACCAGAAATCCGTATACTAATAGTACATGCAATTACAAATAATCAGAGACACAGCAGATCTATTATGCTACGTTTCTGTAAACTTCTAAATTTATCCTAACAGCAAAATCGCATTAAGGTTAGGTCAGGGACACAATCTGTAAACTAAGTTTATAAACCGTTGCCTTAAATAAAATACATTTTGTTTTAATTTAATTTTTTTAAGTATTGTTTCGTGACACCAGCAAAGCGCAAATACGTAAACAAAATATGATTTGGACCGGAAGTCGATCCAACTGACGAAGGTAAAATACTTTCATGTCAACTGTCAATCCATAATTTTTTAAAGTCCCAGATGTAAGTGTGTAAGATTTTTAAAATAAACTGTAGCTTATCAGAATAAATATACGTGTAGTAATATAACTGCATAAAGTAAAATACACAGTCAACAACATTAATCCTCGTAGCCTATCAAGGTCCGTATTTTTAACCTTATCTCAAATATAAAATTATTTTCATGAATGCTAAATTTTTAGATAATAAAGTTTATTTTAAACAACAAAAGTATAAAACATCAAATGTGTTTATTTAATACTGAGTTTCAATATTCTCAAAAATTAATATAAACATTTAATTTCATCTTTTGTTATTGAAAAATCAAATGCAACATTGACATCAGTTCGAGTAGATTTTTCTAAAACTGCATTACACACTAAAGGATTATACCATTTTCGAGACACATAAAAACGAAAATTCGGTTGGTCAACCCAGTTTTTTCCAAGTGCTGGTATATATTTTTGAAAATTCGCTAGGATGGGGTTCGAATCTTTATCGTTCCGTCTAGTCGTGGCATGATTGACAAAAATTATAATACATCCAATTTCTGTAAGTTTGGCCAGTTTGTTTATAAACTGCTGCTCGTTTATTCGCCAAGCTAAGATGTTGAACATTAACGTTAAGGAAGTTTCATTAAACAAAATTGATTAAATAACTAATTGTAACTTACAGTTGTAATCTTCAGTTATTGTAGGATAAATAAACATTGGAACAGAATCAAATACGATGAGTTTCAATGTTTCATAAAAACGTGATTTAACTTCACAAACAGCTATATATAGCTCTTCGACTTCTGCGAGTAATTCTGGAAAATTGGAGGGCCGAATGATTTGAATGTTGGTTAAATCCTAAATATAAATGAATAAATATAAAACATATGGATACAATTTGTAAATTATAAATGAATAAATATGTGACAAACCTCTTTATACCCTTTACAAAAAGAAAGGAATCTACTAGCTTTAAAGTCATTCTTAAAATCAAAATAAACTACTGCTCGCTTGTCATCAGTTCGGAAGTGACAAAATTGAGATGCAATTGCCAAGCATAATTGTGTTTTTCCTGTTCCAGATTTTCCATAAAATTCTAAAATCTCGCCTCCATCTAGTCCACCTTCCAAAATTTGATCTAACCTATTATATTTATTGAAAACTAGTTATATTAATTTCTTACGTATTTAGATTTAATAAATAATTTTTCACTTTTCAATTCCAGTTAAAAACAATGGACCCACAGCTCGAGTTCGTTGTTTAATGTGATCCAAGGTTGTTTCATATTCCTAAATACAATTTATAAAATAGTTTGATAAACCGTAATTTTTAAATTGCTAATGAAACTTACGTTATCAGAAAATTCAACAGCAACCATAACAAATAATTTGTTGCTTTTAATAAAGTCTCTGAACGTTTTGATCTCATGGCACCTGAGAAAAAGAACTTGATTTTCGGATAAGAATGGACAAGAGTATTTTGATATTTGTTCCATTTTAAATTCTATAAACAACTTTTTCGAATAATTGGATGACAATTGCAATTAATATGTAATAATAAGAATCAAAACTATTTGCCGGCTAAATGATTTTCTATGAAAAACACAAGCAATGATAAAAATTAATCTTATATACAATATAAAAATGATAAGGTTCTTCAGAAAAGAGGTAATGTTAAAGTTTGACCCCTTGTCAAAAAACGAGCCTGACTTGCAAAAACTCTTCAATCAATTCGGCCTTAATACAAAACGTGATGCAAACTATGATTGTATGCAAAATAACGGTTTAAATTTAAATGATAATCAATTGATATTTAAATGTAGTACGAATAATTTGATTTAATTGTCCTATAAATGTTAATAGGTGTCATTTTACAGAAAAATTTTGATACAAAATATCTCACTGAGAATATTACTTGTGTGTTTATCCATAATCCAATTAACCCTCGAGAAACTCTGCAAGCCAAAGTCTGAACCCCGACTTTTCTAAGTCACTCAATCGTCGTCGAAAATCTTCCGTATAAGCAGCGGGCAGGTAGAAATAGGCCATGACAAAAGCCACACAAACCGGGCAACAATTTATACCATCCTTTTGAACAGGAAAGTCCAGGGCTTTGTATTCAAAAAACGAGACGGTTCCATCTGCGTCCTTGTAGTCCCAAGATTCATTTTTGGTTGCTGCCTTTAGCTCATCACTCACAGCCTTTACAAAAAAATAACGCTTGTAACAACTGTTATAATTAACAACAAGTAAAAAGCTATATTAATAGAATACCTTTAATGTCTTCAGAAGCTCCGCATTGTCAACTTTTGCTTCCGGCTGTGTTGGGTTGAAAAGATAAATTCGACAATTCTTCACGTTGGCAAACATTACATAGTAATGATTACCACTATGTAACGGGAACAGAATGACTTCCAGATCCTTGATCTGCATGGCCTCCATCAGACTTTCCACAAAAGCCTGTTTGTCAGGAGCGTCCGCTACCAACAGTTTGGATTTCCACACGTCAACTTCAAACAGAACCACGCCCAGGTTTGCTTTCAGTATGGCTGCAATTCGTTTCATTAATGCATCTAGGACCTACATATAAAAACACGCAAGTAAATTATGTTGTTGTCGTAAAATTGGTCAATTGTATACTAGTTACTTACCGTGTCATCCACTTCTCCCTTGGTCGTGAGGGTAGCAATTTGGTCGTTGACCAATGTGATGCCTTCGACTTTTCCCCACTCTCCAAGGTCTCTTGGTTGGTAGGTAATGATTGCCCCCGAACTATTTCCTTTTAAAAGTCCTTGATAATATCCAAACATATTGTCAACTCCCGACATAATCAAATGGATTTTGTTAGCTAAAAACAACATCAGTGTCCAGTATTGTACTTTGGGTATACATTAAAAAGTCAAAATTAGTTAAATACCTTCATTAGGTTTGTTTTTAATCACGTAATCTGCAACCCTCTTTACTTCCTTCAACGTCCTAAATGCGTTAATCGGTGGAGGGATAAACGATGGACTTTTTCGAGAAGGAGCATTTGATCCTCGCGGTGGAAGAGCAAATCCGACTTTAGTGGCAGGTGGTTGACCTGGATGAACGGATGCAGGTGGATCCTTTGACTTTGGAGACGTAGGCTTATCTTTTAGGACTGAAGTTTTTCGACTTTTTGCCCTCTCTTCTGAGAATTGGGAAGGGAGTTTTGTGGATGGGTGAGGTTTAGACCCTTGCTCCTTTCTCTTCTTTTCTTCGTGCAACTTTCTGGCAGCTTCACTTATTCCAGTGTTCACCTTAGGTCTCACATCTGCGAACCCACTTTCCAGATTGACGTCAAACAGTGATTTCCCAATATTTCGGGAGGCCTATATTAACAAAAAACAACACAATTGACATGAAAATTTAACTCAAATTACTCTTATGGATATGAATTATTATATTTATACCTGGAGCCCGCCTGAAGGAGGTGGTAATGGTTGTGATGGGGGTGGCCGGGCATTACGGTTTGAATCCGGTGGAGATTCTGCCTTTCTTTTAGGCGCTGATCGTGGTAAGGCTGCCAAGCTTTTTGATCGCTCTCTTTCCAAAGCTGGCAGGCGTCTTGATGACCTTCTGGGTTCATCTACAGTGAACTGGGTTCGTATTCCACGCGTGACAAGGCCAGCTTTCACTTGTTCCCTTCGGATTGCAGAGTACTCCGCCAAGCTTCTTTTCTTTTGGGCTTCAGTCTGTCTTACATATTTGGCAGGTTCCTGTTGAACTACAGGCTCAATCACAGGACGTTGTGGATTCAATGGGAACGGCAGACATGGTGGAGGCGATGATTGAGGCGGTGGTGAAGCGGATGGTGGCGAAGGCATGGGAGAAGGTAGAGGAGAGAACAACGGTGGAACTGGAGAAAGAGACAACGAAGACGGAGACGGAGGAGGGTCCATGATTCACTTATTCGGAGAAACTCGGAAGGACTAATGAACTTGACCTTTTGCTTTGCAGATTCAATTAGTAATGAAAGAAATTCATCATTCTGTTTCCAAAGAAAACAGTTATATTACTCCATAGCAACATAATATAATTTTCATAAAGTTTGAAAAAACCTGGTTTTTATTAAAGTTTTCAGAATCTGAAGTATCTGACCCATGAAAGTTACAAAGCACAAAAAATTGTCAACGCATATTTAGAGCTTTGTCATTTTTATCAATTTGGAAATTAACCCGGGATGTATTTCTAACTGAGTATCAAGAGTCATCCAGACAACATTCTTAATGGCATTACTGTTTCATAGGGTTCCAGAAAACCATCTTAAATAATTTATTCATATCTATGTTGTTAAGTTCAAATACACTGCATTTACATGCATCAAGACTAATTATATTCATGCAACAATAAAACAATTGCATTTTTCATGAAGGCAAAACTCAAAAATAAAATAATGAACAATTTCAAAATTAAACAAGCGTTACGACAATCTGACACTTAAAGTAGTTTATTTTTCATGAACCAGTAAATCTATTCATATTATATACAGTAAAACATGTTTGGACTAAATCTCGATTATAGCACCTGGTTTGAGAATCTTTCCATTCTAATTTCGATAACGTTAGCAAGTCCTAATGAGATTTAAAAAATTGCAAAAAATTTATACAAAGGATATTGTAAAGAGTTCAAGGAAGGTAGGAAGTGTCAACCTTCATAATAGTCCTCGGACTAGAATGACACATAGTTTTGATTTATTTATACTATTTCCATATAACAGCATCTAATCAACAATAAAAAGTTTAAAATATTTCTTGAGTTTCCGAAAATCATTGGACAAATCATTAATGTAATTAATGGTGAACCAAACTGAATGAACGAAAATTATTTCTGATTATATCCTATGCATACTAATCACTATCATCTTAGTTGGCCATTCTAGTTAGATATGAAATGAAATGAACCGGATCAAATGAATAAACTGTTTTTAAAAAATCTAAAAAATCACATACATATAATTTGATTAAAATAAGTTCTTTGATATATAAAATGATTTCCAATACCAAAAAAAACTAAAAATATATTGCACATTTTATTACAACAAAAAATACTTTTTTTTTACATTTATACAATGTAAATCCAATTTACAACCGTGATAAATAATTATTGAACCGCATTTAAATAAATTATAATAATAATTTCAATATTTTAAATCATCTTCCAGTATACTTGACAAAATCATTTTCATGTATGTTTGATTAGAGAGAAGATAACTTTTTTCATAACTCCTTTGAAGGTGGTTGAAAAATATTATCCTTTGGTTACATTTTTCGTCAAAGAGTATGTTTCAAAATGTCGAGAATTTAGACCAATTTCTTATAGCAAACCTCTTGGAAAATCGCTTGGACCCATTTAACCATCTTTAAACTTGGGTCAAGCATGCGACCGTAACGAAATGACATACAGACAACAGTAACCACATAATTGGATAAAATGGAATTTATTCCTTTATTTGCAGCATTAAAAGTTACACATTTCATTATTTTAAAACATATGTTTTTATAGACATGACTCAATTGCTCCATAGTTTTTATAATCAATTTTTGTTGCAAAAAAATACAGTAATTAATTGAAAGTATGACCAATTACAACACAGAGTTTGATAGGATGATTTTAACCTATTGATCTTTCCAATGTAATAACATTAAACCCATAAATTCTATTCAATCAAAAATGATTGATTAACATATTACAATAAAAATCAAATCATTTTTTTATTTATTAATTTTTATTTCAGTAATAATTTCTTATTCACTAATCAATAAGTTATTATTACATAATAAATAAACATTAAACGTTTCAACAGAGTTGAGCATTGAGCTGAATTGAGAAGCGGGAAAACAAATATTTCTGCAACTTTTCTGAGCATTATTCTTGGAAATATTCATAATAGTGTCAAATTAAGATTAAAGTTTTTAAAAATTGGTGGAAAGTTGACGATAATCATTTGGTAAGTGGATTTTGTTATTTCAAATGATTTTTATCAGTATTTTGATTGTAATTCAAGTTATATAATGAATTTCATAAGTTTTAATAAATTCTGCGTTTTTCTAGACGGGACTCTCCGGAATTTGGATTTTGAACATTGGTCATCTTCCTCTCCGAAAAAGTTATTCATTCCAACGGAACATTTTTGGAATACTAAACAATTGGAACGTAATAAGTAAATATTTATCCAACAAATCAATTAACTCTTCGACTAACTTCAAAAATACATAGGTAACTGTAAAGTTAGTTATTTCTAATCATTCCTTGTAAATATCGCAGAGCAAATTCAGTCTTTTGAGCTAAAAACAAAGCTATTTTATATAAAAATTGTCAAGCCGATTTACGGTTAGATTAATTTAGATTTCAACAGAAACGTAACATTTATGAATGTATTATATTACGAGCATGCATAAAAATACGTCTTATGCAGAATATAAAATTATTAATTAATTTCAGGAACATCCAGATAAGAGTTGAGCAAAGTGGACGAGATGGATATGATGATGGCACTGCCAGAGGAGGTACTTACATATTAAAATACTTAAAAAAAACAAGGAAATATTGATTTTTAATATATTTCTATATTTCATAGATCAGGACAAAAATATTCAAATTGGTTCCTCAAGACCAAGTCCTCAACGCTCGACTCGTATGCAAAGCTTGGAACCAAGAAATACAAGACAACTATGAGTACTGCGTCGACTTGAATGAAGATTCTCTACACTTTAACTCAAAATTACAACTACGAGCTAAACGATTAATAATTACACAGTTAGAAACCACTCCTGTCATGAATCCGAACGGCACATCAATCTTTAGTCATCCTAATGCAGTGAAAGAGCTATTAATCGGAGGGATTTATGGTGACGTGGCTCAATTAAATCTACACCTGATACTTGGACTATTTGAAGAACATTTGGTACAACTCTATCTTAATATCAACTCGGAGATCTGTAACTACAGATTCCCACCAAGTCTAGCTTTCAACTTCAAAAAGTTAAAGACCCTCTTCATCACATCAGACGAGTCAAGAGATGATGATAATGATGAATGCGAAGATAATCCCAGAAGTTTACTGCAAGTTCTCGAGAATTCGTCATTTCCCAAACTTGAAGCTTTGAAGTTTGATTTTGAGTTTTTGAACTTACAAGGAACAGCACTACAAAGAATCATAACAAATGTTCTTCGACTTGTTTCCAAACATGGAAAATTCTTGGAATACTTCTATATCGACAATCAAAAATTCAGAGAACTGACCGAAATTCCAGATACCATTCGACAACAAGAGTTATTTCAAATAAAACAAATACAAAACTTGGAATGGGTTTTCATATACATGCCACCAGTGAATTCGGGAATAAACCGTTTCTGGAATAAACTAGTCTCCAGACAAAAGATTTTAAAGAGACTTAATATGGAAGGTCCTTCTCCAATCTTTTCTACCTCCCTTGTTCAGCAAATTGTAGGCAACAATTATGCGACTTTGGAAAGTCTGCAGATTAGAGGTCTTTGCATTCCCCCTACAGATCCACCCTTTGATCTTTCAATCTTTCAAAACTGCAGCGGATTAAAGCGACTTCAGTTAGAAGATCCGGAGGATTATAACGCAATGATTTTAAGACCAAATCCAGTAGAACCTGATGTCATCAACTTTCATCGACTTCCCGAAAACATCAAAATACTTATCTTCAAGAAGTACAAGATTTTATCCGAAGAAATACTCATTGCATTTCAGGCCAATAACCCTCTCAGCAAAACACAGGGATTTCAAAAACTCAAAAAACTTAGCCTTACTGCGTGTGGAGATCAGAGTGTATTTGGAATTAATGCTGTTTGTCTGCATGAAATAATGTTGACTCCCAGACCTCAATTAGTTAATGTGGATTTTCGATTTGGTGGAATTCATGAAAGAGATGCGTCGGTAGAAGTTGTTTTGGCCCAACTAGGACTTTCTGGCGACGAAGACTTTGGAGTACTATGGGACTTTGATCATATGACTTGGAGATATTATTTCTAAACTCTGTTTTTCATTTTTAATGATTTGTTTTATGATTTTTTTTATCGAAAAGTTGGCACATATTTCTTTTTATCATATTTAGAAAATTTATATGTACTAGAATTTGACTTAATATAATCCTACTCTGTAACTATTTACATTTATGAACTGCCTGAAATGTAAATTACAACTGTCGGTGAACAAAAAATCCCAACTTTTATTATATTTGTTTTTCTTTAAATTAATTTTCATGTTTGATTACATTGTACTACAACACAACAAATTAATAAATATAGTTCAGTATCCATAATACAATCTCCAAATTTATTTCTCATTTATTTCTATTACAAACTCCGTCAAACAAAAATCCACAGTATCTATAAAACTAAATTAAATAATAAAATTGTTAATAAAGAGTTAATTAATTAGGTTTATGTTTTACTTTTACAATCGTAGCATTATTCAAGAACATCTTGAAAAAAAATTAGAATGAACTTTGTTTTTTGACATTTGTTGTCTACCATTTCCAATATACTTTTAGAATAACATTCTTAAACAATTTAAATTTGTTTTAGAACCGATTTTCACAGATGAAAATTAATTACTTCATCGCCTTTAAATAAATTATTGATGAAATTTAAATTTTATTTTGCTTTTAGGTATTGATATTAAATTGAAAAATTGCAAATCAGCCAATAAGTCATTTGAGATAATAAGATGCACTTGCTAACTAATGTTACTTTTTGGTATGAGAATAAGGATGATTAAAATCGTATTTTCACTAGAATGACGCGTTTGGTTTTATTCTTCTTCAGATTCTTAGTGCATTTGTCTCTTGATTTAATATGATTTGTTGAGACTTAATAATAATAATTTTGTCGTGGGTAGAGAGTTCGTTCTCCTTGGAGAAAAATTGAACAACTCTGTTGACAACTTGTTTTGTGTCAAATGGAATAAAAATTATGCAAACTTTACTGTTTTTATAGAAAATCTGAAGGACAAATGGTTTTTAAATTTAAAAAAAAAATAAAAAAACTTATTTGGTTTTAAAAATTGTTTTAAATTTGAATTTGATTTAAAAAATCTTTTTTTATAATCCATTCAAATAAATATTGTATAAAAACTACAAAGACTCGACTACGACTACTACGACATGAAAGAACTGATGAACTGATTCTCAATAAAAATCAATGTTCAAGTCAATTAAAAAGGCTTTTCTTGAAAAAGTACAAGAAAATATGTTACCAAACAGCTGAATTTTATTTATTAACAAGACCGAACACGAAAAGATATAAAAATTGGTATTAGCTGCAAGGGGTCCCCAAATTCAAGTAGATGTTATGGCATTAGGTTGTAAAATTTATGATCTATTTTTATACGTAAACAGTTTGAAAACCACGACGAAAAAAAACAACCTAAAAAATGTTCGAAAAAAGTTAACAGAATATCAAAATTAACTCAAAAAATCAATCAATAGCTTCATATACAAATTACATGCAATGATTGAAGGTGTTTAAACAAGTATTAGATGATAATGTATTTCTCCGAAAAAATGTAGGTCGTAATGAATTCCAATCGCCACAAATAAACCAAAAAAATGTGTTTAATTATTTGTCTACATGGTTAAGTCAAAGCATATAATTTCATTGATCAAAAAAGTAGGTTTTCAAATAAATTCTTCAGATTGTGATTCACTTTATTTAATATCACTAGTCTCGAAAACATAACATGAAATAATGGCGTGAATTTAATTAACAATGTAAGATAGATCGGCTGTGTGCATGCACCAAATAGTTTTATTGTCAAGTTAAAATGACCCATAACTCTTGAACCATTATCATTAAAAGCAAAGTTTGGAGTTAAATTCAAATGCATGAAGTCCGCTAATTTTTGATAGATTCTCACATAAATAATAATAAAACTTTTCAGAAATTGGTACTAATGCTCAAAACATTTTAAAATGTTCAAAATGATAATTAGAGAATTTAAAATACTAAACTTATATGTATTGCTATCCATTGAATGTAAGATTCTTTTTTAATGTTTATGAAAATGGTCGCAGATTATTCTCGAACAAAATGTTTTCTATGAGGGACAACATTATAAAAGAGAACATTCCGAAGAACATTATGTAGGTTGACCCCGTCTCAGATAACCTAACCTTGCCTTAATGAAGTTCCATTCTTAAGGCCCAGTAATATATGTTCTAAACAAAGCTGACTGATTCCAGAGCTTGACTTTATTTAGACCAGGCCGTGGATAACATGTTCTCCACTAATGGAGAATATTTTCGAACATTAATGGTCTCCAACCAGTTCTCCACGTTGGAGAACCATTTGCGACTGTTGCCTTACTCCAACCCATTTTTGAAAACAAAATTATTTTCGTAATTTTTCAAAAAAATTTTGAAGTTTTTGATTTTTTTAAAATTTCACTAGTGAGGATCGATCAGGCTAGGTTAGGTTAGGTTAGTTAACGCAAAATAACCTAACCTAACCTGACTGAACCTAAATAAAAATCAAAAATTTATTCAATAAATATAATCAACAGAAGAAAACTCATTCACGTAAAAATATTATCACAAAATAAAATGTTTTTTGTTAATTTGTATTCCAAACGGAATAAGTATCGAGTTAAAATATTTTTTTGTAATACAGATTAGGTGCTTGAAAATTGATGTTAATGGTTGCTATATATTTCTCAATAAAATCAGTATAATCTGATTTGTATTTAATAAATTATTTTAACTCGATATTTATTCATTTTTGGAATACAAATTAGCAAAAAACATTTTATTTTGTGATAATATTTTTTTATTTTTGTCAACTTGAAACAACTTCAACTCCAAAACGAATAAGTATCGAGTTAAAATAATTTCTGTAATACAAATTAGATCAGGTTTTTGAAAATTGATTTTAATGTAAAAAAAGCACTATTTATTCATTCATGGCATGTCGAGAATTCATAGGAGATTTGGGCTTTTCAGATGTTTCACAATAAAAATAAAAATATCAAACAACTTTTTTTTATCTACACCAAAAGCAGAGCCGTGGTTTTTTAATTCATCTTATTTTTACGAAACTATATCCATAAAATGAATAAGCAATGATTTTTTTTACATTAAATTCAATTTTCAAAAATCTGATCTAATTTGTATTAAAAAAATTATTTTAACTCATTTGTTTTTGTTTTTGTATTGAAACATTTCTTTCTTTTTTTTATTCACTTGATTTTTTATAAGTTCCATTCCAAAATTATCCAGAAAAGCCCAAAATCTCCTATGAATTCTCTTATTTCTCAACACGCCATGAATGAATAAGTAGTGCTTTTTTCTACATTAAAATCAATTTTCAAAAACCTGATCTAATTTGTATTTCAGAAATTATTTTAACTCGATACTTATTCATTTTGGAGTTGAAGTTGTTTCAAGTTGACAAAAATAAAAAAATATTATCACAAAATAAAATGTTTTTTGCTAATTTGTATTCCAAAAATGAATGAATATCGAGTTAAAATAATTTATTAAATACAAATCAGATTATACTGATTTCATTGAGAAATATAATTTGTATTACAAAAATTATTTTAACTCACTATTTTTTAATTTTGGAATGGAACTTATAAAAACTCAAGTGTATCAAAAAAAAATTTTTGTTGTCATGTTTCAATACAAAAACAAAAAGTACCGAGCGATAATGACACTAATTTTCTTTAGAAACATATAGGTAACTAACATTAAATTAAATAATCCAACACAGAATCTAACTTCATTCAGCACTAATTCACTAATAATTTCTAAACATTATTACGAATATGTTAAAGAAAACCTATATCTAGACCAAATTGTACAACTGATTGTAATTTGAGGGCTGCATACAAACATTTAGATACAAAATATGATATTTTTTTACAATCAGTCAATTATTAAGTATTTGGTGCAGTTATAAGCCAGGATTATAAGTGAATTAGGTTTTAATCGGTAAAGCATCAGTTATTATATTCAGCAAAGTAATCTTTAATTTAATACGACTGAAAACCAATATATTAAAAACATAAAAGCCCAAAAAAATCCAGTGTTATTAGTTTACAGACACAAATCAGAAATATCTACGAATACACTTGTCTTCAGTTACGAATATTTTCTATGGCACAACTTTACTGTTTATACTTTTGTGTAAAGTTATCAATTTAAAGTAGCTTAACGGAATTATCGGAGTTTATATCAACAGTTTTGAACCAAAAATCATGAAATAAAAACCAACTCAATATTTGATAGGAGTTTTAAAATTATACCATACTGTCGGGAGATTTATTGTAAACTTTTGAGTCTTTATTCGTAAGGACTAAATGAATCAGAATGAATGAAATCACAATGATTGAAAACACTCATATATTTATATAATATCTATCGCATGAGTCTGAATACGTGCAAGCGAACCGCTGGTAGCAAATCAAGAATATTGGCTTTCAGGTCTCGTAAACGGAATCATGCTTAAATTAAAATTAGGTTTGCGAACTTCATGATAGTCGAAAGGCAAAAGCAATCATTCAATGAGTAGATGTACGACAGTTGACAAAAAGAGTCACATCCAATCATCATTTGTTTAGTGAACCTTTCACTAATCATAAATATTCAAACATTATCTATCCTTTTGTTTTTGAAAAATGTTATTCCAAAATGAATAAGCAACATGTTAGACTTTTGATCATATACCCCTTTTAAAACCAATATTTGAATTCAATTTCAACATAACAAAGTAAAAAGGAATCAAATAAACAAAGTTGTATGGCTCTTTCTGTATACCTAAAATTAAAGTTATAATTGGAAGAATAAAAATAATAAGATGTGCTTATGGTTGGATAATAAATTGAGCTCAGTTTACACATACCAAATACTCGTCACGTAACACAATTTTTCGGTTTACGCTTCCTTGTGCCTGGATAAATACTGTAGTCGTGTACAAATTATCCAACCTTAATAATTCACCGGATTTCCAATCATTTGATAAAGCAATTAAATTCTAAGAGTCAGTAAATTTTAGTATAAACTTTATCCTGTCAAATAAGTTATATTTTTCCTACAAAAAATATAAATATAGTTAATTAAAGTATTGATTTAATATTTATGTAACTGGTAATTTTTTTTCGGACCTCTGATAAAATAGAGATTCGAAAAAACAGGCTGCTACTCTTAATGTGGTTCGCCATCATCCGCTACACACTAAATATAACAGGAATCCCATAATTTTCCTTAGACTATAATTAAATCACGTCTATATAATTCAAACATTTAAAATAATCAATAATTATTTCAAAAGTAAAAATTTAAACAACATAAATCCTTGAAATATATAAAGTAAACAACTCAATTACAAATTGATTTTTAATGAATTTTTGACGATAGTCTATTTATTTTTCTAACAATTAAGGAATTTAAAAGCATTTTGAACATTTTATTTGTAACTTAAAAAATCTTACGATCACAAAGATAAAAACCTGTTTCGTATGAACCTATGAGAATTTTATTTTACTACCAAAAGTCTCCCCAATTTTTAAATTATTTCAAAAAAATTCCAGACAAAGTGATTTCCAAAAAAAACCTCATAACTGAAAGTAAATCTTGACGAACTTCTTTTTGTGAGTTTTTGTATTTAGGTATGGAAAAATTATTACAATTATCTTAAAGTTTTTTTTTCTTATCCTAAAAGATTTTCAGAAACTCATAGAAGATGTCGGCTTTCAAACAAGTTACAAATGTACTTCTTTCAAAACTGTGAAAGGCTGTAAAAAAAATTATGAAACTTACGTTTTCTTTTATATGTAACTGACATTTTAAAAATAATGTCCAACACTTTTTTGAAACTATAAATCTGAAAGGTATTTGGTGTTTTGCGATGTAGTTTTTGTGTCCAGTATCAGCGGAAAACAAAATCAGCAATGTAAACTATTGAGAACTTATATTTAACGTTTAAAATGAATCAATCAACCTCTTTTAAAAACTCATCTGTATTTAATAGGTCGTAAGTTTTGAGACATCAGTCTTGGATATAAAAATAGGAATAGTTACAGATCTGCATACATGTTGGACTACAATTTATCTGTCCTCACAAAATATTGACATAGACCCTGTTTTCGACTGAAATCTGTTGTTCATATTTTGGAGTAACACTTTATTCGATACTTATGAGATTCTAACATCTCCAACATTTCTTTTGATAATGTATACAACAACCAACCAATTTTCAGTGACTAATAAAGAATATTGAGTACCAATTGTTTACATATAAACTGACATGAATTAAAAATATCTGCTGTAAACACTGACCTAATCTAACAATTACTCAGATCAGTACTTATTATGAAATGTATTCCCAGCTTATCACAAAGTCAAGCTAAATTACCTGGCCCTTGAAATGTATAATATCGGAAATAACTTTAATTAAGTTTTTTCGCTCTTGTTTCTGGACCAATTTTCTTCTGACTTTGATAAGATACGGATTTGAGGTAATAGAAGGTTACGGTAGATAGTGTCAGAATTGATCCATGATTACCTCATAATTATTTTTTATCCGGGCGACGAGAAAATTGGTCCAGCACTAAGAGCCGGCTGCTCTGATAAGTTACATTTATATAAACTTCCAAGCTTACTTAGGGAAGTGTCAAGAGTAGATATGTAGGTTTATGGAAACGTAGCTTATCAAAACGGCTGTGTTTCTGAAGATTTGTAATTGTATATAATATTGGTATACGTTGTTTTTGGTCTTGGCGCTGGATCAATTTTCTCGTAACTGGGATCAAGTAATAATTCGAAATAATCATTGGTGATTGTACATAATATGAGGAGTCACTATTGATTAACTTAAATCTGTATCTTATCACAGTTACGAGAAAATTGATCCAGCGCCAAGACCAAAAACAACGTAAACTTATATTATCTGCAACCACAGGGTTAGAAACACAGCCAACCTGATAAGCTACGTTTGTATAAACCTACATATCTACTCAGGAGAGTTTTCAGAGTAGATATGTAGGTTTATGGAAGCGTAGCTTATCAGAACGGCTGTGTTTTTGCACATTTGTAATTACACGTATTGTTAATATACGGGTTTTTGCTCCCGGCGCTGTGTCAATTTTCTCGTAACTGTGATAAGATACAGATTTTAGGTAATCAATAGTGATTGTACATACTATCAACAATCACCCACCATTACCTCAAATCTATATCTTGTCAGAGTGACGAGAAAATTGACACAGCGCCGGGAGCAAAAATCCGTATACCAACAATACGTGTAATTACAAATGGTCAGAAACACAGCCGTTTTGATAAGCTAGGTTTCCATAAACCTACATATCTACTCTGGAAGCTCTTCTTAGTCAATTTGGAAGTTTATGGAAGCGTAACTTATCAGGTTGGCTGTGTTTCTGACCTTTTGTAACTGCATGTTTTACTGTACTATACCAACAATACGTGTAATTACAAATGGTCAGAAACACAGCCAACCTGATAAGCTAGGTTCCCATAAACCTACATATCTACTCGGAAAACTCTCCTGAGTAGATATGTAGGTTTACACAAACGTAGCTTATCAGGTTGGCTGTGTTTCTGACCATTTGTAACTGAATGTTTTCCTGTACTATTAGTATATAGAAAACATGCAATTACAAATGGTCAGAAACACAGCCGTTTTGATAAGCTAGGTTTCCATAAACCTACATATCTACGCTTGATACTCTGCTAAACATATTTGGAAGTTTACAAAAACGTAGCTTATCAG
>JAQGBQ010000305.1:0-26166 GCA_034698485.1 Vertagopus arboreus | reverse complement strand
ATAATATTACAATAATAATATAGAATGTGTATGACAAATATTATTATAAACTAATGCATAAATATATGGGCGTTACAGTACCTAATCACATCCATCTATTTGAACAGTTTGCTTATGGAGTCTTATCTGATTCTTAGACATGGACTAAAGGTTCAATGTTTAATCTAACTAAACTCGAATGTATGTAAACTGGGTATTGGGCCAACCCTTTTGCCTTGGCATGTTGCTCACAATTGGCAATGAAAACCAATAAGCCGGAGCCAGAAGTTACGGAGATGGATGGTGCAAAATTTGTGCCAAAACTCTAAATATAAAAGTAAGTTAGTAGTCAACTGAAAGAGTTAAGGGCAAATTTTAAAAGACTTT
This sequence comes from Vertagopus arboreus, assembly GCA_034698485.1. Classification (NCBI taxonomy): domain Eukaryota; kingdom Metazoa; phylum Arthropoda; class Collembola; order Entomobryomorpha; family Isotomidae; genus Vertagopus; species Vertagopus arboreus. The sequence continues at coordinate 25,800 of JAQGBQ010000305.1, read as the reverse complement.
ACAACTTGAGGGCTGTCTGGCCTGATTCTTTTACTAGGATTTTTTACACGTGAGAAACATATAGACTCATCATTGGGCTTTCCAAGCTTTTATGCAGTTTTTTTTCAGATGCACTGTTGAGTTCGAGTGTTATCGTTGAATAAATAAAACTTTGAATACCTTATTTTAAGTCTCAAAAGTGAATTTAATTAAGTAGAACTAGAAAAGTAAAATATCACAAGACAATCCACAACCACTTTTTTAACAAGAGTTGGCACTCCGCAGATTAGATTCGAACTGCTGCTGCTGTGGGAGTTTAAAAAGAGTTCAAAAGAATGAATCAAAATATCCAATAAGGTATAAAGTAAAGATGATGTTTTAAAATTGGGTAAACCTACCCGACAGTATAATGTATTACATACAAAGTTATATATTTCGTGAGGACTGAATGATGAGAAGTAAACCTAAAAGTGGTTGATGATGTTTAGTATTCAGCGTAAAGTTCCCTCTTGCTTCATACATAATATGCCACATCAGATCTGTTGACTACAGGATTAGTTATAGTTAATTCCTATTCTCTCAATAATCTCAGGTGACCTTGGCCGTCCTGGAATTCATTATTGCTTTAAATGTTTGTGCATGCACAACATCCAACGAAACCAACTTGATACAGCAGGATACAATGTGAAAAGTTGACTATCCTGAAAGATGTGATAACTAAAACTAACCTATGCATTGTTTCAATCATTTGCATACGAGAGATACGAAGATGTGTTTTAGAAACAAGGATTGCCATGTAAAATATACACGTTAAATTTGTTTGACTGAGTACAAAAATATTTACGTGGCAATTCGACAACCACGACAATTTAGAATAATATTTTTCATGCATTTAGGTAACTCATTCTCATTAATGGTATACGATTTGTTTAATCAATCGATTTTGGTAAAAAGTTGGACACTAAAACTTTATAGAAACTTTCGCTACTTCCACGAATAATTGTGTACAAAAGCCGGTCAGTTTTTTGTGAATTCGTGGAACCCGCAGCTTTACACTCTTACAAATTATGCTGAACTAAATACACGAGCAACACATTCATTAAATAAAAAAATATAAATATAAAATCAACGCAAAGTTTGTATCAATTATTGTGCTTGCAGAACCAGTTTCACAAATTGTAATTGCTTTCATATATGATCAACTTGAAAACTATAAATCAAAATAGCAATATCTGGTTTTCCAGACATCGAGACAAAAGACATACCTTTAAATAATTTAGTGTTCTTCACCATTAAATATTATATAAACTTATCATAATTATCGTATGCATGTAGGAAGTTGCTTGCATTTACAGACTTGTGTATTAGGAAAATAAGTTTAAAATTCCATTTTTAATGACATAAATTGTATAAAATAAACTTCAAATATACTTTGAAAAAGTTTAGGAGATGTGCTCAGCTAGTAGCCAACGGAAAAAAATTTAAAATTATTTCATTTGCTTGAAACTTAATTTATGTTTACACACCCTTTACGAAGTCACTAACAATTTATACCTCCTTTCAGCATTTAACTTGTAGTTGTAATCTACAGCTATTTGTTGTTCTTGGACATACTGTGAATGCATAATGCATTTATGCATTATTCTTATTGATACATTACCTCTCATTGCAATGCATTATAATATACAGAGACAGAAGGACACAAGGTGATTTAAAAATGTAAATTGAAAATTACTGTACCATAAATCAGAAATCATGTAATGTATATTAATACACACCTCATTCCACCAAACAAATCTCCTTAAATAGTTGTTTTAAAACCTGAAATCACGGGATTTTTATATAACAACCGAGCACACCATATTTCTCTGTCAGAAGTTATGCTTGTAGTAATAAATCTTGAGTTCGTTTACATGTAGGGGTGATTAAAATAAATATTAACCTTCTGGTTCTACCTACTGAATGTTATGGAAAAAAGTTAAGGATGACTTATCCATTTGATCTCGGAAAGTCAAGATTGAAGTTATGAAATATTAAGAGTATCCGGTATCCGGTCGGCATAACTAAAACTATCGAATTACTTAAGATCCTTTTTCTTGTCACCTTCTTTACTCTTTGGACATGAAATATCTACCTGCATATATTCTTATATAGCAATTTTCCATTTGATAAACGTCAAGTATACAGTCAGTTTTTGTATGGTAAGAGCAGATTGTGAAAATAAATTCAATTTTCTGTATTTTATCCATTATTTTCCCACTCGGATCCAAGTTTGTTGACCAGTTTATGTCCGTCTGTCTGACTTGTATGAATTATTTAAATTAACATATAAATCTGTTTAATATGTTAAAATTCAGATGAGTTATGCAATACTGAGTGACCAATTTCTGATTCCCCTTTTTAGACAAATCATTAGTGTGGCTCTGTTAAAAAACATCGTTGGAGAATAAAAATGAGGACAAAGTTCTGCGTCTTTAGCATCCAAATCCTACTACTTTAAGCAGTTTAGTTGACATTAATATCTCCAACACACTCGATTTCTAACGCTGTGCATAAATAAACGTGTTCCATGTAAACTGCAGAAAAGCCATAATGTTTATAACATTGCTTCAAATGGATTTGATAGGAATGGGAAAACAAGTGTACATTCAAACTCCTTTTATGAAGATGACATCATACCAAAAAGTTTTTCAAGATGCGATTTTAATATCATTTTGATGTTAATATGCTTAACAGACTGCAAGAGACAATGAGACAACTTTACACACAGCCTGTAGGCCTTATATCCTCTGATGGCACCACCAAATCCTATTTGTCGTTTTTCTGACAATCCTACCCCTCTGGCTGTCAAAGTTCATTGGACAATCGTTCAGTTTTGGCTTGGGCTCGTGGACTTGACACATTGATTCTGACTTTGACATTCTGACGTGGGAAGAATATCTCTTGTGTCTTCAAAAATGCACCCCCGAAACGTGATGTTGAAATTTTACATGTTGAATATTTGAATTTTTAGTATAGAAAAATACTCTTCGAAAAACAAAGGCTATTTTTTTTTAAAAAAAAAATTAAATTTTAAATTATGGCTAAACACACACATAATTGAATGTAGAACAAACATACTGAGTGTTCAAACTCAAGAAATGAATTATGACTGTATATATATAATAATATATCGTGGTTTGTTTATTTTTGTACATCCCAAAGAAATGAAATACAACTGGCGAGCATGTAATTTAATTTGCAATTCCAAGTACCAAAAGCTATCAAGGAACAGATGTACTGAAACGTTAGGCCCATGAATAATGGAAAAGCTCTAGATCATTCACATCAATGTGGGGTGAAGAATGTGAAGTTTTCTTAAGTACCATACATCCTATTTTAGTTCAGTAGGATCTGGATAAAAATTCGCGTGACCTGTTTACATGAAATTGAAAAAGCAAATTCTGCATTTAGAAAAATACCACAAAAAACTCTCAGACCTACAACTTTTGAGAATAAGTATTGATATGCAGATGTCCACTTCCTATTGTTTATGTTCTTTTTTTACGATTTTAAACTAACAAATCGTACAAAACTGTTTAGTCGTTCGTGATATTATATATATTTTTTAAGCACTAAAATAACTCGAGCTCTTTGTTATTTTTTGTAGTACCCTCTGGATTGGGTGTGTAATTATAAACTACAGATCCTAAGTTTATCTGTATTCGCAGAAGGGAGGAGAGAAATGTGAAGGAAACAAAGTCTGAAAGTGCTGATTGCATTGGTACTAATTTAGCACATCTGGGACTGCTTATTACTGATAATGATGGCAGACAGCAAAATATAATCTGCCACCTACAACGGTACTCTTATTTAGCCGGTAGTATCATTATTTCTTAAGTTAAGTATACTTAAGAATGTGAACAGCTCTAACTTCACGCACTCAGTGTTTGTAAGTAAGTTCACAGTTAGAGTCGAAAGTATTTTCTGTACACGTGCCGACAAATAACTAGAATTAATGGCTTTCAAGTTCTGCAGGATATTTTTCAACGCACATTTTATGCTTTTGGTTTCAGAATGTATATAGATTCAAACTCCAGGAAAGTATTTTCAGTTTATGTAAAGGATGGATAAGAAAGGGCCCAATTTTAATTGGCATGTGCTCGTTCTTTTTTAACATTTGCATTTCGTTTTATTTGTTTTACTATGTTTGGATAAAAACAAAGTTTCGTACATTCTTTCTAAATCCTCGTTTACAATTCTACGAAATATGTCTGCTTTGCTGTTCAAAAAAAAACTCTAGAATTGCAATATAAAATCCAACTTCTCATGGAGCTTTGTATTGTCTGACATTTTCTGGCGATGAACTTTCAAATGTTTATTTTAATTTTATTATCTACTGCAACGAAATGGCTTTGAATTCAAGTATGCAATATAAGAATCAAAACAAAGAATGAATTGTATTTCCAGGAACATTACTAATGAGCAACGGTAATCTTAAAATGCATTGCCAATCTGAACCGCCATCATATTCTTCCCGTTATATTTATTAATAGAATGCAGTTTATTGTCGCAGCTTAAACAACGCTTTACTTGTTCTGGAATTAGACTGGAATCCGACGTTATACCCGGCATTCTTTACAGCAGTAAAATTGATCATTAAATTAATTTTTTACTCCATGAAATGTTGTGTACATGAATATGCTAATCAGAATAAGAATTATGTCATCGCCAATTACATAAAAAATTCAGACAGTGGAGTGGAACTAGTGGAAGTCATAAACAAATGGGATTCTAACTAACTAATATCTTGCGAAATTCAGCACATCATAATATGGACAAAATGCACATGCATGGAACATGAGATGATTTGATGACTCACTATCGAATTTAAGATGGATAGCTTGAGGGATCAAAGTTTCAAGATTAAAGTGTTTTGCTTACAGCATAGAAATGATTAGCTAACACATTTTCGGTAATCTATTTCTTTCAAAGAGCCGTATGTTACAATAAAATTCCCTTATGCATTAGTTACATTTTAATTGTAATAAATGTGCTACTTTAAAATTAATCTAATCCACCACAATAAATTCCCCAATGAAGAAAAAAGCTTCTGATAATATGTTAAGTATGAAATTACACAGCGGAGGCTTCAGCCTTATTTTGAAGCTGACAAACTAACGTACCAATGATGTAACAAATATCATTGAAATATCCTCTCACAAAAGTGCTTCACGCAAATCAAATCAACTATGACTCATTCACTCTTAAGTGTACTTTGCTATAATATTTATTATTTACCACTGAGAAGCCGCTTTCTATTATTTGCCCAATAAATGCATTCTTGATTGTGAGAACTGATAAAATCTTCATACAAAACAACAAAACCAAACAAGAAAACATTTGTTACCTTCTAATAATTTTATTTAAAAACAATGCGTCTCCACAGCTCGAAGGCTTTTCGTTGGGCTGGTTAATGAAGTAACTTTTTAAATCACTCCAAGACACGATTAGATATCTCGTTATAACTTTCTAATTTTTCTTTGATACGCAAAATTGACATAATAAATATCCCTTTTTTACTTCACTCTGTTATGTAGATACTAAACAAAATGAAATCGTTTCCTCAATCCGAGACGAGACAAAATGAACAAATGAAAGGATGTTTATTAAATAATTTGATAAACAAAATGCAATAATGTGTGAACTTTCCGGTGAGATATAATAACAATATGTAAATTTTATACAACTTCTAAACAGTTACTTGATTTACAATTTTAAAACCTAATTCAATTACAGAAAAGCTGTTGTTATTTAAAAGCACATGTGTTTATAAATAAGACGGAAACAAACCTGATGCTATTTGGTGTTGATCCAATTCTTTAAATACTTTAAGAGTGAATCACACAACTCTTATTTTGCTTCTGGTACTTTAATATCGAATTGTAAACAGTTGGAGGAAGGAGAGAGTATTATAAATGATTCTCCAGATAGACACTTGATAAGCTATCAAAAACAATATAGGTATCAAATCCGTATTTGTTTAAACTATGTTCCGATAAGCTCGCTTGTGTCTCAGATACTCGATACCATCAACAAATAAATCAATGCTGAATCTAATTTCCAATTCTTAATCGTAAATCGTAACCCACACAGCCCACTTTTTTCTAAGTGAATGTCTCTAAATTTACTTTTACTTCCGTGGCAGCCGCCTCGTGTAAATATGCAAATTGTAAATAGGTTATCTAATAAACGACTTGTTATTACGTAGCATGTGCTGTGGACTTGAATCCTGTGTGTGTGAACAACTTTACGCAATATTACAAACAAGGATAAAAATGATATCTAACTATCCAGAAGATTCTCACTTATAAGGATGAACAGACAGAATTATGTGCTGATATTCACCCCCTCACCCACTTGAGACTGATGGTCGACTGACAATTGTCAATGTTATGGCTTATGTTGAATGTGGTCGGGGGGAAGAGAAAGAAGACGTTCAATTTAATTCCAATCCTAATAGATCTCTTCAGTCAATACTAATGCTACTACTAGTTGTAGTAGTTTCAGGGCAAGTAATTCACGGTCACACTGTTTCCTTTCAGCTACAACTATATACTACTGTCGATTTCCCCGAAAACCGGGTAGAACAATGCTGGAGCTTTCGATTTGTATATAGGAAAAGTAGGGACGCGAGGGCTAAGGAATAATATATTCCACTGTCAAAATGGATTTGTGGTAGGGTCAATTCTTAGTGGTGTTAGGAGTAATTCTAGTACTGTACTATTCTAACAATTCTAGAATCTAGATTCTCGCACACAAAGTAAGTATATAATATTTTATCCCATCTGAATTCTTTGAAAGCTGTGAAGTCTGAAGAACCTTTTTTGTACTATAGCACGGTAGAGAAACTTTTACCAAACTGAACATGCACCAGGATTCCGCACTCTTTTCTATACTAAAACAACACAGTACACACAAAAGCTCTTGGAAGTCTATCCTTCGTTCCAAGCCCGAGGTATCATCAACCTCTATAATTTTCCAGCAACAGGAACTTAGGTTTTTTTATGTACCTATCCCTATCATTTCGCCGTTTTGTAGTAAGTAAGTAAAGTATTAAGTATGCTAGTAAAGTTACTTCAGGTAGTCAAGAATTTAGAATTAGATAGACTCTCGAGCAGAAGCCTGCAATTCAATTTAATTTACCTCGGGCTTCCAATATAATACAGTCATCGCTGTATCCACCCTATATTTATTGCTTCAGCACTTTCAATTCTCTTCTACAAAATTGAACACTGGTTGCTTTCAGGTCGAAAATCGAATTAATTTTCTATCATCTCTATATCGGTGGAAGGTACGAGACGACTCAATCACAACAACCCTCCAGCATTATTATTTGCATGACAATTCTCAACAGAAGCATCACTCTTTTTTTGCATTTTAAGTCTTTTATAGTTACACGACTATATTCCATCTTTCACCACCATCCGTTTACTTTCCATCTCCCGTGTATATAAAATTGACTTGAAATGTCATGCAAGATAAACTTCAGAAAGCTTAAATTTGACACATCTTCTACTACATATTCATATACTTCTTCTCAACTTCATATTCAATATGCATATAAACATCTTTAGGAAATGAAACATCAAAAACCCCAAAGACCATCAAACCGTGTATATGATGATACAAACTCAGAAAAACTACATAAAAAATCTAAGCCGTAACAAAATTCCTTTTCTAACTTCTCATGATATTTTCCAGCAGCAGGATGATGATGGCATTCAAACATCTCAAACCATAGCGAACCACATAATCCTATCGCATCAATACCGATAGTAAAAAGAAAGCAGGGAGAGAAGGGTCGCACTTTAATGGCTTTATATTTATAAATATAATAATATTATATGATGTAATGATAGCATATAACACAGATTCCTTAAAAAATATAATTTTAAGAAGTTTGGAAGTATGCAAGGGTTCTTCCATACAATACTTCAAGCGGTCTTATATAGTGGATCTGAGAAGCCGAATCTAGCCGAATGAAGTAAAGCTTGACTGGTTGTAATAGAATTGGAATCTAGAATGTATAGAGAAAAAGTTTGAGAGAGGAACTCCCTAGTAATTCCACCATGGGAAATACGGTTCCCTACTTTTATATTATGGGAGAGTCCATGAAAAACAAGGGGATGAAGTTCCGACAAAAAATTGCTAAAAAACTGAACTACACCATCTTTTCGAATGGTCCAAGTATGTATGTAGCTCTGCTGTGTAATCGCCAAATATACACTTTTTTAACATCTAGGAATCTAACAAGGTCCACCTACTTGAGGTATGGAACATATTGTTAGTTGCTTAGTAGATAGAATGCCATCTCATTCCGTTTTATTGTGGGCCTTTATGTACTACATTACATTTTCAACTTTTCAAGCCTGAACTTTTTCATCTTCTCTTTGTTTTTAATGTCATCCAGTGTCCATATTGTCAACGTTTTATGAATACAAAATGCAAACATACAATGCTTAAATTTTTTGTCCCGGCGCGATTGTTTATGTTAATGTAGAGCCATGTGTACAATTCGTACAAAACATGAAGGAGATTTTAGGGCTAGGCTTGTTCATCGTGTTTAGTTCAATACTTCAATTCATCACGAAAATAATATTATTCCCTTTCTCTAAATCCTGTTGGACTAACTAGACACAACCTAAATGTGCATATCGTGATGAAAATGTTCATCTTTCATCATGTCAAAATTTGAATGGGATTAACACGCTTTACTTAATTTCATACAACAAAGGCAAAGGAATGTACGAACTGAATGTTACATTATTATTTCTGTTGGATGTAGTAGTATATTATTGTGCATGTAGAGAGTATGTATTTACTATTTGCTTTGAACAATCTGGTGAAAAACGAACTGACTGAATGATATCCCCTATATCATCAAACAGATTCGATACCCCAAGGATGGAAAACTAAGAAAGTACATGAGTTGTATACAAATGAAAATCTTTTGACTGATCCCCTTCCAAACAAGACAGATTTCTTATTTCAATTCAAGCTTCCAGTCTTCAGTCACCAGTCAGTAAATTTCCAAGCAGAAAGAAGCATCGATATAATTAGTCCCGGTTTTAAGAATGTAAGGAGAAAATACCCATGTGGAGTAAGCAATCAGGAATTAGACAATTAAATTCTGGCTGAGTTACGATTGACTCGTTCCAAAGAATAGAAAGAATAAAAGTCCAAAAAAATGCAATTTCCTTGAGCTTTCTCTGCTTTATGCTTTTTTGTGTTGACTTTCTCTATCCATTAAAGCGTCCTACCTACCAAACGTCTGTCGCAATAACTTAGGTCTGTAATGCTTTCTCCCAACCTTATCAAAGAAAGTGAGTCATGGCCATCTGCTCCAAGCATTAAAAAGCCATGGCCTAATATACTTGGGTAAACAAACGCTGTTGCTCGATTGCCCAGAAGTCGGGTTTGAAACCAGAGATTCAATGAGAATTCGGAGCTCAAAAGACCGGTATTTAACCGAATGTTCGGCATCTAGAGACTCGAATTCTAAGCCGTCCCCTCCTCACCAGCTTTTGGATGGGTGGCACTGGCTGTGCCATTTCCTTTGGCAGAACTCGAAAGGAATATCTCAACACTTTCTCTGTTGTACATCTTCATTTTCTAACGCTCGAATATTATTGACCAGAGTATTTATCCTTCATCATCATCTTTCATCATTATAAAGATAAATCAAACCAAAATGAAAGATATGATGAGAAATTAAAGAATTAGTCGTAAAACACGTTTGGTGAAGGCAGAATCTAATATGCAAAATATAATATAACTGCAGATTTGTGGATCGATTGATCGATTAGATATGTTTTAGACAAGCAGATCCAAAGCCACTGCTCAAATCAGTCAGTCCTGGATGGCAAGATAAGTGATCAATATCCATAAAGCATTTGAAAATGCCAAGTCATTGTCAAAATATTTTTGACAATTTGACGTCTGACTTTTGATGCTTTGCATACAATGTAAACAGGTTTGTATATTCTCATGTTTAAATATTCTCAATTCTTAGACAATCATCTTTTGTTGATTTACCAATCCAAGCTGTACCTCAGTGAACATTTGAGAGCAGTCAGAATTCACTTCTTTCTCTGACCGCATGAAACAACAATTTGAAATTTGGTTTTATGTTACAACAACAAAAACTGATTTAAAAATCATTATGCTAACCACCAAGAAATATAAAAAATCCGATTATATTTTTCATATGATTTTTTTATTTTGGTACTTTCTCGCATTATTATTGCTTGGCTTTTGCTGATGTTGTTGAACTAAGCTTGGGAAAATATATCGATCGTAGAATAGAGTGCTTTTGATAAACATGGGTTTAATTAGGTTGATTAAATTATTATGATGCTACTCGATTGACCAATCTAATTTATGAATTCTGCATGCTCTGTTGGGAATCTGAATCTTACCCATTAGAGTCTTGGGAAGCATCTGGATCATCATTGGAGTGTATTCCTTTTGCAATTCCATTTGGAACAGTACCAGTCTTCGTAACTTGCTCCGGTTCCTCCGACACGGGACTTTCGTAGACAAGGGTCTCCACCATAGAGCCTTTAGAGCTTCCAAATGATACCCTAGAAAAATAATCGATATTTGCATAAGCAGGAAGATTCATTCGACATGCTCTACTTTGCTAATCAGGATTTGGATTTAGAACCAAAATAGGATAATATTTATAAAAACCTTTCAAAAATCCTGATTTATTTACCTTTTAAGACCTGTCTGTTTAGTTCCATTTGCCAATTTTCCTTGCTTATTTTGGGAAGCTTGAGGACCAGAACTAGTTGGGGTTCCTGACGCAGTTCCAGCAGGGGAGTGGTTACTTGGCGAATCTGTTGACCCGGTGCCAAGGGCTTTCTCTGTTGTCGAAACAAGCATATCTGCTGCAGAATTGGACTCTGCAGTTAATAACGGTGTATCCTCGGAATCATTACAAAAACTACCTTCTTCCATATGGATAAGATTTTGATGCCATTCATCCGCCTTTGTCGTTACATGATGGCTTGACTTGGACACATTATGTCCAGTCGTTTTCATAATCCCCGTTTTTACCGTCTTTTTTGAGGTTATTATGATCTCTTCCGTGTAAACTTTGTTCTGTTCGGAAATGTTACTATTGTCATTGTCCAGCAATTTCAGAGACTCACAGATAGAATCTGTGAGACCGTGAGAAATCAGCTGAAGACCATCCGAATCTGTTAATGTGGTATTCATATTATGATTAGAATTTAAACTATCTGCCAAATAATTGGCGTTTCCGTTATTTCCGTCCTGGTTTCGATTCATTTTTTTAAATTTTCCGTTAGACCCATCAAAGTGATTGTTATGAATTAGGGAGGAAACAGTAGTAGGCTCTTCAGCAATTATGTGTAATTCTCTGTGAATTTCAGATGAAAATGTGACAGGTTCACTAGAATTACTTGAAGACGGACTTGGGTTGCCGGATGAATTGTTTAAGCCAAGTTCTTTTGTATTCACAGTAATAATTGTGTCAATTGGTTCAGTAGAAGCAAACGCTAGCATTTTGTGCCGGCCACCGGCGCTCGAAACATGGACCATCACGATCGGAACGAAATAAGAATTGAAGTAAAATAAAATAACAACCGAATAACAATCCGTTTCCTCGTGGGGACGTCGTCTTGACCGATTTCGTGAAAAACTCCAGGGTATCTTCTAAATTTATATAGTCGAGTGTATTGCTCTCGAGTCACGATGATAAATTACTCTTCTGTCACCTACATTTTCTCCTTCCTTTTTGCCTGTAAAACTAGGCCACTCAAAATATATACACAAAGGTTCGGTCGGGGGTTTCCTTGAAGGAAACCCTGGCACGCTTAAGATCTTTTCTTCTTTCGTTCGGGCAAGACAGTTTACTTTCTCCGGGTTACTATGCGATTCTGGCTCTCTGTATGCCTAGATATTTGTGACACTTTTAGGACAAGGCAACTATAAATCCAATTTTTAGTTCGTAGTAGTTCCAATCAGTTCCTTTAGCCTTGGTGTCGAGTACAATATGCGATTTCAATTCTCAAACTTGTGATCGTACCGCTGGAACATCAAATATAATTTGATTGCTGTCCATTCAATCCACTTTTATGGCGAAAATATTGACTAGAATTAAATTTATTGCTGAACGGGCTCATATACCGCAAATCCTAAAAGGATTTCTGTGTAATAAAATTCATGCAACTGTAGGGTTCAACTCTCGAGTACTTTCTTGTCACATTCGATAACACTTTTGATTCCGTTCAATGCACAAATATTTTATTTCAGCCACGCTGGATTCTCGAATAACCATGCAAATTTATACCTGCACACTGTTCTTAATGTACAAACTCAGAGAGACGCCGTTGCAGAAAATCTTTGTTTCTCACTCTTGGCACTTTGAACGTCTTGATCTTCAAATCTTATAATCTGCAAGAATAAAAGAAATACTTGTTAGGTTTTTGAATTTAAGATAAAATACATGTTCTTTTTATGTGTACAGTTTTTCTCTCAAATATGAATAAATTTGAGTTTACGTATTTGCCTGAATTTAAAAAGACGTTTCAGAAATATACTGAAACGTTCTGAACTAAATATGTTTCGTTTTTATAAGACGTATGCATTTAAAATTAAAGGCTATGAAAAACTGGTACTGCTCTGTCCTCTCATCTCAGAGTTAATATTATCACAAGTAATTATTAAGATGCAGTTGGACTAAAAAAGGTGAACAAACGGATTTTTCTCACCTCACGATGCATTTATCTTTATAACGTCAAAGACGCTTTGAATGTTATGATTAGATGTATAGAAATAAGATATATTTAGAGGGAGTAGTCTAAAATATGAATACTTTAAGTCAACGAGAGCGTGATCTTGAATAATGAATGCTTCTTAAGTGAACTGCAAAAACTAAATAACAACCTCAATCTTCTTTGAATGCACAAAGGCGAAATAAAAACAAATCTTTTGTTAAAATGTTGAGAAGTCAATTCAAATTTTTAGTGAAGCCAGGTCAGAATACATAAACGTACGGATGTTAAATCCTCCTTTGATTTTGCTAAACCTAAAGTCAATGAAAAATGACTCATCGATTATTACATACAAAGATCTTTCACTTAACACTTGCACACACAAATAGCACGGGAATTATTAGCAGAATATTAATCTTATCGTCGTAATGTATATAATTTATATTAAATACACCTTCGGATTTTAAATAACTGTGACCCTGACTAAAGCATTTATCTTGATCTTGATAACGACACGAAATAATATGTCAAAACAGACTTATTGGTTTTGTCATCACATGGACCACATTTTAACTGATGTTATTTAATTAGATGCAGTCAGGTAAATGGTTCCATACGTGCCTGAACTTCACCTTCAATATAGGAGAAAAGTAATTACCTTACTATACATTAAACTTGGTAACTGAAGATGATATGTGACCTCGTCTTTATACTATATTTATGAGTTGAGAACATTAACAAAATTAATGAGCCTTAACCATCAACGCCTTCTACAAAAATTAAGCATGCAGACAACCCTGGTGAAATTAAGTTCTTAAAGATCAACCTTCATAAACTTTTTCATAGCCAAAGATTACTATGAATCTTTTGGCTCTGGAGAAATTTTTACGACGCTTTCTGACGCTCAGTTAGTTTATGCAAATAGTCAATCTCAGCAGTGTTTACATTGGCCGATACCTTGAAAAAGCTGGTGTGTAAACTAACAATTTACAAACTATTATCTCATCCTTTCCAGCCAGGGCTGGTAATTTCTAATACACGATTGCCCGTCTGTTTATATTTCTACAAGGATTATGAAACATGTTCATGCATAGTAAACGTTCTTTTGTTTAGTTTCAATGAAAGATTATCCATTTTGTCTCCTAAAAAAGAATCTCTTTCACAATTAGCGAGTCTTAGAACACCACATAGAAAGTTTTAGTTTAAAACACTCGTAAAACCCAAACTAAGCTTTATGTCGACGAACTGTAGAAAGCCGCAGAAAGAAGCAACTCAACTGATCCCTGTGCCAACAGTAATTAGCACGAATCACAAAAAAACAACAGATGTAAAAATCCCTAGCTCACAATCTACAGATGCAATGTGCATGTGTAATAATAATGCATCATACGAATCTAGAAGCCTACAGCCACAGCATAACTATAATTTATGTATTTCTATACTTCTCTGTAATTTTTAGTGACAAAAAATTAAGCTAATAATCAAAACGCCAAGATTTATGCACCCATGGAACTTTAAAAAGATACACGAAAGAGTCAAAACTCAAGAAGCCCATGTGCATTTCCGTATTTTAGTTTATTTATACATCGGCATTTCAAATACGATACAGAGACTTTTACTCGTAATCCTGGAATGTCAATGCCTCAATAAAAAATCATCATACTGTAATGCAAACTGTACCAGCCTCACATTGCAGTATACAAAAACTTCTTTCCTTCTAAAATCCCTGCGGTTAGTGTCAGTTACCAAGCCACGATGAGCAAAGAGGCGATGTAAATGCCCTTTGCACACTATATTTCATGTCAGGGTTGATTATGCACTTTATTGACAGATTAGCTCTAAGTGTAGAAGAATTTCCATTGTTAATTAAAGACGCTACAAAGTTAGTTGCGGCGGAGTAAAATCTCTGCAAACATTTAGTTAGCATTAGGAAAGTTACTCATGAGTTTATTATTTGTGTACAGAAGTTTTAAAACAATAAATAAACGGTTGCCGATTATTTTCAACCTAATGACAGTCCGTCATCACATCATCAAACCTTGTTTACTTCAGATACAGGTGCCAGACCGTTTGAAAAAACATTGATAGTAAATGTTGAAATACTGAATATCGACACTTTTTATCTTTCAGTTCCAGATGTATAGAACTATTTCAATTATAATGTGCATATTATATGGAAATGTTCAAAGGAATAAAATTTATAGTGTAAGGAAAATGGTTAAAGAAAATAGAGAAAGCTATGAGAAAGTAATGGGTGTATATATAGTAGAGAAATAGAGATGCATTTGAAGCGAATAAATCTGCCATTTTCTACCCTGATTTTCCAAGTAGTTCCGAAATTTGTTATCAGCAAGGTAACACATCCTTGATTTTGAGTGAGTTCACATCATTAATAAGTTAGTAAGTCAACCACATGCCAGAAAAGAAGATGTTCTGCTGGTCTTTCTATATCTATATTAAATTAATGAGGTTTGGGCGGAACCTTTGCTGTCTTCCTGTTCATCCATTTTAATGAAACCTAGTTCTGTCTGTCAGAAAGAATCTTTGCAAAAGAGGATTACACGTGTTCTCAGATCGTAAGCAAAATGATAAATAAACATCCAAAGGTTTCCTCTTTCGCTATTTTTGGAGCTCTTAAATGTTGTACTTGATACTTGATCAATGATTCAGTATCAAGTGCATAGACTGCAAAATCGCGAATCCTTAATTTATTAGTTAATTTAACTGATTTTGCGGATTATTTCATATTCTAAAATAATGGCTATCGTCATTGTCTAGTAAGTTTAAACTTGAAAACTATATTATGTGTAAAAAAAAAAAATCAAAATCTATTCTTCAACTCAATTAAAACCAATTTAAAATCCTGAATAAATTATTTCAAATGTTTCAATGCCAATTTTTTGTTAAATGATATAGCAAAGATTTTAGCTATTTCAATCCAAGAATCAGTTGAAGATTTAATATTTCAATTAAACCGGAGATTCGATTAGTGGTTTCTGAATTAGCATTAGCATTCTAAAAATAAGTATCTTAACTTTTCTGAGACAATGTTTACCAATTTTGTTGTCAACTTTGTCCAAATGTTAGAGACGCACACCATAAACAACAATTAACGCGGACTATAGTGAAAAGCTTTTCCTTGTTTTTTTCTCAGATTACTTACTGAACTTTTAAATTAAACTCACAAAGCTTTAAAGTATTGGCTAACATCCAATATTGATTAGAATTGGCAAACCATACAATTTAATTAATTTCAGGATTAAGACAATTACAAAAGCTTCCATATAAAAAATTATCAATGATTAGGAGTGAACAACTATCGAGGACGCTATTTATAAGACAGCTAGAAAATACATAGATCTTCATCATTTTGATCCTGAAAGGCAGCCCACACACACGTGGCACTGTTTCGGATGATTTCCTAAGTAAACTGACCGGAACGAAATATTATTTCCATTCCAAGTTATCGTTATTTCCACTACTACGCCATGAAAAAGATATTGAAACAATGGGCTAGCTAAGGGTATGTCCATTATTCGGAAAGGATCATCAAGCAATAACTATTATGACTGTCTTCAAAAAGGCTATTTATTCATAGGCATGCCGCTTGTTGAAAGGTCACTCACCAGTATTAACGAGGCAAGCTTTTTCTTATTATCTCAAATGACGGCATAAAAAATCAAACACAATGATGAATTTTACACCACATCCACCTTTTCGTTTGTTTTAATAATAACGATAATACACACTCGCAGCCTCTAAAACGAATTTTGGGGAGTATATATTTCTGCGTAACCTAACTGTAGGCTTAATAGTGCCTTTGTATACAATGATCTAGAATATTGCATTAAGCCCAACTTATTCTTCCAGATTATAAGCTTAAAAACATGACGTGAGAATTTGGATTAAATAATCGCTCAAAATCGTAGATTTTTGTTAAAACGTTAAAATAAATACTCTAGCTCAAGATAACCTTCCGTATTGAACTCTGATGCAAAATACATGCACAATAATATCACAGATCCAAAAATACAATAAAAACAATTTTTTACACACGTGTCTATTTCAGGATTCACAGTTCAGTTAGACAAAAAAAGGTTTGCAGAATGTCACGCCGTTTAAATTGCACAAATCTCTCTTCAGCCCAGCCCGTGTTTCGGTTTCGTGACAAGCCATAAATAAATCTCTGAAAAACTAATCGCACATATTTCACATGGCCCACGTTTCTAAAATTGTAAATGACAAGAAACACCCACTTTGTAGAAATTCATAAACGTAAATCAAAATTAATAATCCAAATCTTATGGGAAAAAATTAAATGACTAAATTGTCGATTCTCTTATCTAAATATATTAAATATTTTTTTAAATAGAAATTCGAACCTCAATGTTAGATTTTCAGAAAAAGTGCAAAAACGCTCTTCATCTCTCAAATAAACACCATTAACTTGCAACTTGCAAAATGAAAATGACTAATGCTCTAGAGTGTAGAACTCTCTAAACTTTAGGTATTAAATATCTTTAGAGTTTAACTTGGCGAGAAAATGAGCTAGAATTCACACAAGCCATTGTGTGTGATTCCATTCCACTCATATAAATTGCTTTCCTGCAAAAAATGTTTGAGTGTGCCGATTCTTGAAAAGTTTTTGTTATGCTTGGCTCAATATTCTCCCTGAAGAAAACATCAACTTGAGTATCTTTCAAACGAAAAGCAAACCGCAAAGTAGCTCCTTGATACATTCAATATACGTATGGTAATAATAATGACCATAATTACAGAAACAGTAGAGAGATGAAGCAGAGGGGGCTTAGATAGAGACCAAAATCCGCTACTCATAATAACCATAACCCTATAAATCGGACTCGTGATATTAGCAACATGTGGAGTGGTACAAGTTAATGGTTGATAATTATAAAGTTTCACTAGAATTTTGATGAGACCACTTGCTTTTGTTAAATAGCAGGTTTCTGCCTGAAAATCTGTTTTGCAATTTTGCAGCCCATAAAGAACCACAGAATAATTGCGAGATTCCTATGTCCGGCACCGACAATCATTGCTTGTTGAACGGGCTCAAATCAAGGTTGCGTACTTCGCACAGAGTAATGACAAATGATGATTACTTGCTACTGTTATTATTCTTTCACCTGCAATGCACTTTTAAAGATAAAATATAATGCAATCTTCAATTAGTTGCATTCTATTTTATTTATACAAGAAGATTTAGATGAACCTTCAGGAATTCCGCAGAAGCCAAGCGGATGA
The DNA here is from genome assembly GCA_034698485.1 of Vertagopus arboreus. NCBI lineage: Eukaryota > Metazoa > Arthropoda > Collembola > Entomobryomorpha > Isotomidae > Vertagopus > Vertagopus arboreus. The sequence continues at coordinate 7,774 of JAQGBQ010000305.1, read as the reverse complement.
ATTATTTTAATCTAGGTTTAAAGAAATTTATTAAGTTTTGACAATTATGCTATCAATTCAGTTATCAAAACAAAATTTAATTAGATCTTTTTACAAAGATTTTATGATGAAATATTTCATACATTTTTTGTTGGATTTCCAGTTTTGCTTGATTTTTTTTTTTATTCATTCAGGTCGGGAGCACAACTAATTATTTCTGTCAATACTTTTTGTCCCAACAATAATAATAAATACAAAATACCAAAATCATATAACTCTAACTTTAATTACATCAATAATCAATGGATCTGCTTCTGATTTATTTACCCAGGTTTTATCAATTTCAGATTTTTCCCATGTATTTGATTTAACGGGAATAATAAGTCCCTTCTATTTCCCAGAAATAGATTTATCCCAAAATATACAAACGCATAACGGTGCATTAAAATCCTGGTTTGTTTATCCTCCAAGGATCTACAACTAAAATCTATTTAGTTTCAGTAAAGCATCCCTTCATACAAAAGTTTAAACAAATTTTGTCAAGAATAAATCACTAGAATCACAATAAAATGAAGTCGTTCGAAATTAAAATTCTAATTCTTTCAATCGCATTTAATTTGGTTCATGGAAACCTGAAAGTACTTGGACTTTGTCCTAAAATCAGTGGAGTGTCGAATCTTTACGTATCAGCGGTAATTTTTTCATATGATATAATACTATAGGACTTAAAAGTTCATGGAAAGTTTAAAAATTTTAAATTAATTTATAAAACACAATTACAGTATACTGGAAATTGGTTCGAAGTGGAACGGTACTTGTACTTTCCGGAACTAACTCAAACCGTGGGATTTTGTGTCTCATTACAATACACGGAAAATGAGAATCAAACATTATCAACCGAACTCAAAATGATGAATCCTCTGTAAGAACTTGTTTGTTAATATTTATTTTAAATGGTAAACAATAAGTAAGAAAGTAATTTCATATTTTATATTCAAAACTCAGAACAAATACCGGATTGGTGTATTCTGGAGTAACACATTTCAAGGAGTCGGTTCCTACAGGCGATATGAATTTAAAAATAAAATTATTAAATTTCCACCCATTGGGTAATTTTTTAAAACTAATTTCTTAATGTAATTTATTGTCTTATGTTAATTTATATTTTATTGTGTATTGTATGTCATTCTAATTGTTTCTAGCTGTAAACACCATCTCATATAAGATCATAGATACAGATTATGAATCTTATTCCATCAATTGGATTTGTCGTGGCATTCCAGGCTATAACTACCGTAAGAACATTTCTCACCCGATTAAAAACAATTTGTTCCAAATTTAAATTGTTTTAGAAATTTATAAATGTACTTTACTACTTTACAGAGACATTGTGGATTCTCACAAGAAATTCTTCGTACCCAGAGTCCGTGCGATCTCGAGTTCATGAAAAAGTCAAGTCCCTCGGACTAAACGAACAGCTTTTGATTCGATCTGGTCGAAATTGCTGAGTTGGCTGACGAACAATTGATGCAATTTCATCTTGAATTTTTAGCTTGATTTTATTGAAACTATCATAAAATATTTATTTGAACCTAAATGTGAGTACTATAAGAAGTTTTAAATCTTAAAAAGAATGGAAAATAAACAATAGTAGCTTGTGGTATTATTGTATTTCTTCGCCACAAGAATTACGTTGGTATGTACTGCCACAATCAAGCATCACCATTTTTTCTATAACGTTGAGAAACCTTGAGGTCGTCAAGTAGTACCACAAATATGTTCAAAGGAAGATTTGCTGACTTGGGCTGAGGGTGAATGGAAATGACAGCATGTGATCAGTCAACCTCACTAAGATTCATTGTCAGCAATCTATTACCATTAACGGAACCAAGTTTCCTTTGCGACTTTAACCAATAAAAATGTGCCATATCCAACTCTTGAACTTATTGAACTAAATAGAATCCCTTTTTATCATTCAATATGCAATACAAGCTTCAAACATTTCTAGGACTATTCGTATTGCTCCATTCTCTACCAAAGAATTCTCATTACCATCGACCCAGTGACTCACTCTGACTACTCACGATTCGAGTAATCAATACTACCTACTATCACTATTATGTTTGCTACTCTTCTTCATTGTCTACTTTGTATATATCATTAGTGATGTGACATAATATACAAGAACAAAACCATTAGTGTAATATGATCCTTTCAACTGAAGGGCGTATTTCGCATTTGTCTTTATTATAGAAGCAGAAATAATTGGAACGGAAATGGTGGAGAAATGGTAGAAGGCCTCGTATAACGTCAAAAAACTTCAAGAAACACTTTCCAATCTTGAAACACAGGATTTTCCTTCTTCTGGAGTATCAAATTTCTTGCAGTAAAGTTGTTTATGTTACAAACACTAAACCATTCCAACTGAAATTATGAGAAATAAATGTATTATTAAAAGTAATTATACCAGTGGGATTGTTTTTGACAAATTGAATGCGATTACTTCATGATTTGACATTCAATAGTACCTTTGCAACATCTCTTGACGAGAATAAAATATTTCTAACCATTTTGCAATTTACCTCGGACTAAAGAGAAAGTTTTGCACTCGCCGTCCATTTTTCATTCGTTTTTGGTTGCTAGTGTAGCTGTAGACAGATAGATAAATGAAGCCTGAATAAAACCATGTCAGCTAAGCAGAAATGATAATGCCCTCAAAAAGCCGTAAAAACTGATGCCTCCTCCTGACGTTACTTTCCGTATTCGTCTTTTTTCTGTTGGCTTCTATGCTCTGAACTTCCACAAGGATCGATCTGAGGGCTTGTTGTTATCCTGAGACTTTCTCATCCAAGGCTCTTATGTTAACCCATAGCCACTCTTATTCGCTATGAATCTGTCGTATCGTAAAAAATAACTATAGGAAAAAATCGAAATGGCTGTAATCTTCGTTCTTAATAGCGCAAATGGCTCTAAGTCCTCCGAAAAAGAGTTCTAACGTCCACTCTCAACTCAAAAACGATATTACATGTTAAAACCAGCTCTGCATTTCTAACGAATTGTGCCCCCACCAAGCACTTAAGTACCAGATTTATTTACCATTCTTTCCCTACTTATATAGATATTATACATAGAATCAGTTCAAGTGCTCGGATACTTTGGTTCATAGGAAATGCGGATGATATTGAGTAGTATCTAAGTAAATTACCATGAATTTTTGCACGAATAGAAATCTTACGAGTTACTTTAGAATTTAGGTTTGCGTGCCTAGGGAACATTAAGAGCTCAAATGTAATTTACCTTAACTATAGCAAAGAAAGTTATAAATGTACTCTTGTATATATAGAAAGCACGACTTGAATGGAAATGAAAGCATGCAGTAGTGGCGGTGTTGTGCATGCAAAATTCTTGTGGGCATTAAACTCTATGTTTTACTACTATCTTGCCTTACTTTCTTTTTCCTTATCTGGAATCTGCACCTCAATACAAAACAAACCTCTGCATTAGTAATAATTCACATTGTGCAAATATGGGCCATTCCTACTGACCTATTTATTTCCTTTTCAATCTAAACGGCTTTATTTATATCCTGAAGCTACATACTTTCGGGAGTTTGCATATTCTTAACAAGTGTTGCTTTTCATTACAGTTTGTTTGTTAAACGATAATATCCACCGCATTGGGAGGAATATAAATTACGTTGAATTATGAATTCAGTGACAAAGGAATACCAAGTAGGATCACACTAACTTTCGTTCAGTTAAATTGAATATGGGTCAGATAAACCATGGTTGAATTCATCAAAGTCAAGTCAAAAATTTCTTTATAGTCTAGATAGATTAGTTCCAAAAACATTTATCGGGTTTTAAATGGAAAAATATTATGTTTTTTTTTCTCTAGAAAAGGTGTGTTAGATGATTTTTAGTATTTTCATTATTTTCAGTAGAGAGTGAAAGAGGGAAAGAGAGAAAGTAGTATAGCAAAAAGGAAAGTAATTCAAATCGAAATTAAAACTTCTTCGCGTGCCGATCAGATATTATGTTACAGAAGGTGCGTAGTTTTCAAGAATCATTGGGATTTCTTTACTCAACTATATAAATACAAATGTATGTATTTACGAGTTGTTCATCAAGCTTATTCATTATGACCTTCCCATTCTAATTCCGAATACATACAATAGACATTGTTTTTGTTGAAATTCCTGAGTTTACAATTTGAGACAAAAACCTAACAGACTTCTTTCTAAATAGTTTGATCATTGATCAATGTCTCGGTACCTGTAAACTACTGTAAGATTCAAGCAAACTTTAGAAATGTATTTATGTTTACACTTAATCTTGAAAGAAGTATACCACTCGGTAACAGCTGTGTTTCCTTAATTGCATACAATTTTAATATAAACGACGATGACGCACAGAATGGATTCAATTACCAAATCTCCAGCATCCTGTTATTACTATTTTACATTTTCATACCTGTGTTATTCGCATAAATATATGTTTACTCGTGTTGACAATAACATCAAAAGAATCAGCTGAACTTACGTCATGTTTTTTTTAGTACATATTGAAATATCTGTCATTTTAATCAAATCCTCACAGTTTATTAATATAAACTTTTAAGGAAAACCAAGCTAAAGAATTGACACACTTTGACTAATTGCAACACGTTCCGTTTTTAACATACTTGTTTTTGTTTTGTTTTTTTAAAACAAACCCAGATCTCTGCATTCTACAAACGCAGTATTAGTATTAGTATTACTAAGATTTAATATGTACTAGCCAAGAAAACAAACAAGGGAAAATTAATTGGTGGGATTAACAAATTCACTAATTAGGACCAGAGGAAAATCACACAAAACGTATGCAAATTACAGGTTGCACTTTAGTTTTTTAAGCACTCAGTCGCGGCAGGTACAACTTAACATAGGAAATAAATACGATGACGCTTGTTTCACAGAAACAACAACTGGGAAATCAGTTTCTCATAAATTATTTAAGTCTAATAAAAAGCCGATGTAGGACAATATTTAGGTTATGCGTGTTGAATGAAGTCTAAAAATGCAATAAACTGCACACTGCATCTGCATCCGCAAAATATCCTTTTTCTACTCAAGTAGTACATAGATGCTCGTATTTTAGCAAAATAAAGGTCAAATTACTTCGAGGTCGTGGTTAGCAATCACATCTAGCTGCATAGAAACGTGCAGTTCATGTCCATTTAATTCTACTTGTGATGCTAATAGAAAAATACGACCGATGTAATCAGTAATAAAAAAAACCTAGCTTCAAACCAAATTAATTTTGACGGTAACTTGATACCTACTCTGGTTCTGTCTCTTCAGATCTCATTCAACTCATCAAGTGCGATTTTTATCCAATTCGTTTTTTAACGCACAGTACCTTATTAACCGCAAACACGTTCGTATTCATTTACTTGTTTCAGTTGCAATGAAACGCTAGTAAAAATGTATATGCAAAATTTTGAAACTCGACAATAATGTAAAGAGTAATAACTAATCTACACTTTAATTGAATGTTGTCTACAATATAATTAAGGAAAGAGATACATAATATAAACTATACGTGTCTATCTTTTGTAATTTTTTTCAAGTTTAAACCCGTTAATTCCTGATTTAACGAATAAGCAAAAACTCTATAGGTTTAATTTATTCAACTTGAATGACATTTACTCGAATCTCAATAAATCGAGAAAACAAAGTGCTGATAGTAAATTTGAAATATTGATCTCATCATCATCAGGATCATCTAAATCGCCTTATCTACTTTCAGGTTTAAACTGGTTTTAGTCCTATGTTATTAATCTATTTACAAAATTGTAAATAAACGTGCTTTCTTACTTGAAACTCTGTTATGAAATACACGCATCATATGTATTTTCATTTATTGAAACGGTTGTTACTATTACATAACTAGATCCGAATTTCATCTACCTCATTTCTAAACTAATTAACTACGGCACTGGACGCCATTATCAAGCGAATTTCTATGCAGTATAAATCGAAAAGACCAAGCAGAAGAGTTGAGAAGATAAGTTGGATGAATCTGTAAAGTGAAAACTTGAGAGAAATAGTCCGAAATTGAAACGGGCACAGAGTGCTACTGCCCCGTTGTTGGCTTGGCCTGAGATGAGCCAGAATTTATCGATCTGCTAAATGCATCCCTCATCACATGACCTCATCTCTATAAATTCCATCCACAGATCCCTGCACGCAGAACATTAAAATTCTAATCCTTGATAACATTTTAACGAATACAGCTCGATACTGATCTTGAGCTTCGGTTCATTCATTTTATTTCATTCGTTGATGAAACTCTTTCATTGTTTTTGCTCAGCATTTTACATTTAAATGAGATCCATTTTTTTTCATAAGACCAAGCACTTTGAGGTTTTTCATCTTGTGGTTGTGGTGAAAGAGTTAAAGCCACTGGCGCCATTTGCGTCTAAATTAACACTATTTCCATTAAGTCTTATGGGAATTTGTGGAACCCAAGGCATTCAGAACAGAAAGTTTTGTTTTGTATAAAGCTGCCTTTTTACATTTATAATCCATCATAGAAATACTTTGGCCTGAGAGCCATTTATAGCATGCTCACATCTTTTATATCTTCATGTTTTATTTAAATGATTAAGCATACAAAAGATGAATACAAAGGTGATGATTGTCTTTGTTTTCTTTAAGCATAAAGTTCAAGTTAGAAAGTTAAATGTGTTCAAATCTTTATTGTTGTTAACATTCCTATCCTACATATCGTATTTCAAATCGATTGTTTTAATAATAATATAGCCGAATCTAAAAGCAATATTTATCCTGTCTCCTGTATGAAAATGACAGCAAGTTGTTTACTCCTTCTCCAATTGTAATAAAAATCACTCAAACTCAAATAAAATGTTCAGTATAGAATAGTATATATCGACTATTTGGTTGACTCTGAATCCATCACAAAGTTCCAGTTAGATATGTGGGATGGGCAGGAATGAAACGCCTTAAGATAGATTGATGTCAAGGGACCCTAGAAAAATATGCAATTACACCCAAAAACGAAAGCGTATCGGAACAGATGTCCTAACAACTGGGAAATTGATGCCCGGAAAATGTTGGGTACAAAGGGATTGTCAACCTCGAATTGTGAAACCCCGAGAAAGTAGAACGTAAATGAAATCCATCCTCCTCCACTTGTCCCAAAGCAACTGCATTTACGCGCATTCTTTCCTCAGTCAACCATCAAAAAATATATATCTGAAGTATTCTGAAGTTAGGGCTTCCTCCCCTCAAAATTTACTATTTCTTCCAAAAACCTCATCATACATATTTAAAAAAGAATGTTTCAAACTTTCAAATAACTTCCAGTTCATATAAATACATTTGCAGAAACAAAAAATGTTTTTGTTGGCAAAGACTTGGAGTTTTATCATTTAACTTCCACCTGATATTTTGCTAGATTAACCAGATTAAACTAACTCACGACCCAGAACTGATGAAGATTCGATGAGATACGGAACATGACGAGAATTCATAAAACTGCACCTTGCATCTCATCCAAAAAATCCGCATTGCAACCCGATACCCGAACTGCATTTTTAATCTCAGTGGACCATCCACAACTTTTGTAATTTCTGTCATTTCCAGCATCTTAATCTTCAGTATTTATCCCGAGTTAGGTTAGTACAGGCTGGGCACCAGACTCAGATCGTATACTAAATTTGGCATACCCTAAATGGAACATGCATGGACTATGTGCGTAGTTAGGGTGCATCCAAAATGATGTCAATTTTT
>JAQGBQ010000304.1:0-26225 GCA_034698485.1 Vertagopus arboreus | reverse complement strand
ACCCAGGGGGCCCATGCAGAATTTTTTAAAGGTCAGTTTCTATGCGTAACCAAGGAATTGCTCAAGGGCACACTTAATTACAATGTTGTTATGCCTGCTTCCAATTAAAAAAAAACCTCCAGTACAGCTTTGCATAGCCCGAGCCAGAATTTGTTACAATATTGGCTTTTTATACCCCCGATTAAATCTGACTAATGTGTACAGCCACGATTTGATTTTTTTTACAAATCTAACGTGTTTACATTATTTAGGCAACCAAACGAATAATCATACAAAATTTTAACTATCAAGTCCGACTATGAAAAACCCGTGTGGGGTATCCCTGTCCGGTCCCTTTTAATAACATTCATCCAAATCTCATGTTGTTTTCATTAGCTAGGCACTATAAGTAAACATCTTAGTAAACATTATACAAAATTTCAGCTCTCTTGACAAACTTTGTTCATGGCTACCCGATAGGGTCACTCTGAACAAGAATTTTGGAAATCTATATTGGTATTCGATATTGAGAACCAAAAAAACCCCCAGCACAAAAAAATTCAGTGTCCTACCACATTTTTTCAAAAAATCACTTTGAACAAAATTTTAGAAATCTAACTTTCTATTTCATATTTAGTAATCATAATCCCTATGCCAAATTTTAAGTTTGTATGTCATTCTTTAAAAAAAATCAAAACCTAGTCAAAATCCCATTACAACTACACCCTATTTTAGCCCCCACGGGTCAACCCCTCAACCGATTTTGCCCATCTTTGAACTTAGCCTTTGTATTGACCCAATACACATGTGTACCAAATTTCAAGTCAATCTGACAAGTTTGAAGAGAGTTATCGTGCCGACAGACACACAGACACACAGACAGACATGATGGGTACATAAGCCCTGGCTCGGGCTAAAAAAACAAATTCGCTGTGAGATATTTTTAAAAAACGGAAAAATTTATTATTATTAACAAATCATTATTTTAAAAAAACCAAAAAGCTATTTAGAAACTTTACAACTTACTACTTAGAAAATTAGAGTCCAAATTATAATTATATATTATATTATTATTATATTATTATATTATAATTTCATGCGATCATATCATTGCCAATAAAAATAAATAACGACTTCACGGTCACAGTTTTACAAATTTATTTTTTAAGAGTTTGTATAATAATGTGATAAAAAAGCAAAACTTTGGAGATAAATCATAAATTTTAAAAATTTATTTTATTTTAAAATAATAATAGTGATATTTTCGTAAATTTTATGACGATGAAATAATTATTGAATAATTAAACAAAAATATCTTTCTAGAAAAACCCAATTACTATATATTATGCAAGCTACTTTTAAAATAGAGGTATAGGATTAATAAATAATTGTATTTAATTACATTTATATTTCCATCACTGCTCAAGTTTAAATGACAACAGTTATGTATGTATTCATAAACCATGTAATCGCTACAATTTGCTTAAAACACTCATTTAAAAACCAAAGCTCAGTCTTTCATTGTAAAGATAAATGGTAGACACATTTTAAAAGTTTATTACAATATAGATTTCCTCCTATTTTTAAATATTTCACAAAAAATTGCTTTTCCCGAAACCTAATTTTTTGGCAAAATTTCATATTTTGATTATTATTTTTCAGTCTATTAAACATGTTTCAGCTCACAGTAAAATGCTATGTACATTTCATTCACATTTCGTTATTTTCCAAGTAGCAGGCTCATTGCTATCTCTTAATCTTTCCAGCGTCAAATCTCGAAGTACAAAAGTCTTAATAACTTCTGTGCAATTATCTATTTTTGATAAGATCTCGTTTACTTCTTCATTCTCTTCAGCACTTTGTACAATACTAACGCGCTTTAAAGAGTCATGGGCCAAAATATCTTGAGAACAGACACGCAAAAACCATATGGTTCAATACATTTGGGATAAACAATCGAAAAATGTGATAAGTAACAAGATTTCTTCAAAAATCTTGAAATCTCGGAAGAAAATATGAGAAAGTTCGATAAATCAAATCTCTCAATCTGATCTGGGAAGTGCGACAAAATAAGAAGCTGAATACCGTTACTATAACCTGTAGAATTTAAACACATTTCTTTGAGATTAGTACACCTGCCAAAAATTAAAATATCCAACGGTTCTCTTCCAAATATGCTTAAGACGACTTTGGTCAATGTTTTTAAATTGTTCCCAAATCTATTAATATTATAGGAGAAGGTCAGAAGTTCAATGTTGATAAGTTTTGATTGGTTATCAATCAATCGTACCCAAGTATTGGTTAGTACATCAGTATTTTTGTCACTACAAATTGATAATGTTTCCAAATTTGAGCAGTTTTTAATTACAGTTGAATCTGATTATTTTAAAGGAAGAAAGCCAGGTGATGTATAACCAAAATATACTCCACTTTGAAAACTAAAATGTCTCAAAGTTTGACCATGTTGACCCATGAAGAAAATAAGTGCGGAGGCAAGTCTGCAAACTGAAGCCTCACTTAATTTTCCGATCCAACCCACCTTAAATGACCTCAATTTGGGAAAAGTGCTCTTTAGCATGAGCCTTTCGTAAAGAAGTACATGTGTAGGTTGGGGTAATCCAAATTTAAGACAAATGTCGAGATTTTGGAGATTTGGGAAGTTGTAACCAATTTGAGCACCCCAATGAACATCGGTTGCATATCTGCGAAAACTTGAACTTGAACTCCACAATGACATCGTAATGGACTTGAGATTTGGGTATTGCAACAAAAGATGAAGATTTTCTGCAGACATTTCGCAGTGTTGGTCAATTGTTAGTTTTCTAAGAACATTTGGGTATTTAAAAATGATTCCTTCTGGTCGGTTGGGCACTGGATTCAAGAAAATCCAAAATTTTACTTCTTTGACCCGTATGTCCAAAATCTTGTCGAAATAAGGAGAATTTTCATCAAGACGGACTGCAAAATTTTTGTACAGTTCGTCGACTTTAGTTTTGAAATCCTTGTTCACAAGTTGTAAGTTGAGAGCGTCTTTTTGTGGCAATTTATTCAGGATTAGTTCCCAAATCTGTAAAATTAATTGAAGATTAAATTTTTAGTTTTTTTTACAGAGTTTGTGTGTAAGTTTTCTAAATAAGCAAAGTGTACCTCATTAGCAAGCTGGATAAGTGGAGAGGAATGCATTTTATTTTGCAGAGGTCAACTACACTTTCTTGGGTAATCTGAAGATGTAAAAAAATGATTAAATTTTTTATTACAATTTAGAATGCACAATAAAATTAAATATCTGCAAAAAATTGAATAAATTAGTCTGCAGAAATTGTTATTCAATATTTGTAATATTTTACATTAAAACTTCTTACATCGTAGTTAACTTCACTGAAAATACAGGCACTAAAAACAATTCTTAAGTGATATTAAAAATGGATTTGTTTTCCCTTAAAATCCAGTGAAAAACAAATAATTAATTAGAACGGTAAAGATTAAACCATTCTAAATACAATCACGGTCTTGCAAAGATAGTAAATTAGAATAAAATTCGAAAGTCACGAGTTCAAGTCCAAGGTTAGCTACAATTGAGATGAATTCTTTTTTTGGTTATGTGACTTTAGATGTTTATATTTTAAGCATTACTTATTTTTTATTTGTAAAACTTATTTCCTCTGTCAAATACTAATCAGATTGAACCAAATAATAATTGCTGAGTGTGTGAAAATGCTTAATTTAAATAATAAATCATCCTTCACTCAAAAAGTATAGAACATTCTATAAAAAATGCGTTCACAAAATGAGTAGCTCATTCCAGGAATTTATTCATAGATATATGTAGCTGGCATAATATTGGGCTTCTTAGTTTAATTCTACACCTTATCGTGTATGGATAGTTGGGTCTATGTAAATTATAATCTATTCTAGGGTAAAAAATTTGTTAGATTTTTTAGTTGTAAATTCTCAAGCTTGAGTCCACTTGAAATTCATGAGCTTGAAATCCAGCTTACAAATGCATTCTGATATTTATGAAACCCTTGAAATCCTAATTGTTTGTAATAAAATGGGTACTAATGATCCTTATGAGTCATATTGTTAAGAAAATGATGAAAACATTACATGCATATTTGTTGTTTTTATTTTATAAACTATGTTGATTTTTAAAACACACTAAATCCGTTGTGAAATATTAACAAAAGGTGAAAAAAGCAGTTATAACGAAAAACGTACTTAGAGTCCACACTTCTATCCTATCAAAGCTAAATACAAATAAATAACTTGAACATCAACCAGGTTAATAAATTAGGAATTTATTGTAGTTTCTGATTAAACGAATATAAGTTTACATATGTATGTCTCCTGGACATTTACTGTTTGAATTTGGAAATGGGAAAGGTTTGAGCTATTCGAAATACAATTTGAGTTTTATATCTTTACACGCTAATGATTCCATGATTCTCGGTCGTCTCTCATGCTTACTGGTCAAAGTCCAATGAGAGTCCGAACTTGTGCCCTCCTTCGCTGAAAGTCTTGAGATCGCATTCACAGGACAGAGCAAGTGTGACTCCTATATAAAAACAATTAAATTAATTATCATCCCAAGAAATACAAGCTTTGTAATTATTCAAAACTCTTATTTAACTTACCGTTTCGAACCATACTTTCATAAGCAACTCCAACCTGACTTTCGTTATTAAATTTCGCTCGAACACAAGAGCAAGGATCTGTCAAGTAGCGCCCAGCAATTAGGAAAGTCTTTGGCGTTTCTCCTGATGCACTCCATCCAAACTCGACACCTTTATTAAAATTAATCAACATTTAAGAATAATCCAATTAATCCGAAAAAGTTTGTTGCTGCTGTACAAACTTACCAGATTCAAGACGGTTCGTAACTCGGTGGTAAATACTTCCCTTGAACTTGTCTAAGTCCTCACTAAAAATAAATTAAAACTCCAAATTAATTTAATACACCTTTGATTTTAATTTAATGAGTTTTACTGATCATACCATTTTAAGAGAAGTTGAACATCAGAATACGAATGTCCAACAGCAATAGTATTGCTCTTAAGTGAACCTTCACCCTGATCGAACTGCACTTTGCCTCCGAGTATCCATCCTTCATATCCAGCAACGACAGATCCATTCGCAACCAGGTTGGAGGTCTTGTCTTCATAGTTCACGTCCAAGTCAACAGCAACCTTATCGGTTTTATACTGACTTAGGAGTGTCCCTGTCTTCTCTCTAAACAAAAATACATAAAAACAACATTTAAAAACCTCTCAAGATTTCAAGAAAGCAATAATAATATGTGAGAGTGCATATGAAAAGGGACCTAGCTGTCAGATATTACTTTTGGATAATAATGGCAAAAGAGTAAAATAATTGTTGAAAAATCGATAACTTCGTTTATAGTTATCCGATCCGCATAAAATTACGAGTAAAATACGTAAAATTTGACTTAAGCTATGTCACTTTTCATATGAACTCTCACTTATATGTCACAATCTCACCAGAAGAAGGGCAAGGGTAGTACTGTAGGAGTTCAGAATTTATAACTTGGAAAATGGGAATGGAGCAATACTTTAAATTGTTATAGCTTATACCACCCCTGCCCTTCTTGGTGAGACTGCCACAATATTAGAATGTATTTTTAAATTAATTTCGTACCCCGTATCAGGACTCCAAGTTGCTTCTAATCCAACCTTAACTCCTGAAGCGATCTTATCCTGACAGGAAAGTCCAGTGAAGAGGAAGTTGTTGGAATACCATCGATTAACCCAGGTGAGACCGTTAGAGGGGAACTGGTACTTCGTTTCAATAGTGCCGGTGAACGCAGCATCCTCAAATGTATGAGCTAGATCGCTCTTGACCGCAAGTCCACCGCAGGTTGTCTGTCTGCTGGATATTCGGAACGCACCGAGGTTGAATCCCTTGGAGAACACATCTCTGCACGCTTTACCGAGGTCGTCGAAACTTGGGGGCATTTTTTATCTGCGAAAATAAAGTTCAAAAGGGATATGCATAAATTATGACATAAAACTGTGAAAGTATGAAAGGATAATCATACATTTATACTTACAGAGGAAGATAAGTTCCACTAGATGAAAACTGGAATTTTTCGAAACAAAAAGGATGAAGAAACGGCGAAAATCTAGAAACAAAAAAGAAGCAGATTTGAGAAGTGTGAAATCGAAGTCAGCAATTTTTTCATCCGACACTTCTATTTATAAACATAATTTGTTTCACTCTGTTGCTAATGGCAATTTTAAGTTTTGAATTTCTGTGGGAATTTTTTTGAAAATTTTTGATTAATTTGGCAGGCAATTAATTTTAGTATAACAAAAGGATGACATTTATAAATTATTCAAGAATACATTTTAATTAAACTAAAGATTTTTTAAAACTGCAAACCCGATTACAATCGAGATTTTAAGGCATGTTTTAATTTCAACTCTATCTCGAGCAGATAGAAAATATAGAAGAGTTAATGGATTGTTTTGAAAAACATTTCTGACAACCAGATTAGAACTAGAACACGTAATAATAAATATCTACTCACTCATTCATCATTCATAGCCCAAACTCGTTCCATATAAGTCTTCCTAATGTCATCATGAATTTCGACGAATCCTTCGGCCAATTGGTTCCAAATTGGCGTAGCAACTTTCAAAAACAGAGTCCATAGTTCCTTCTTTTGTAGCGTTTCGTACTGTAAGACGACCGCTCTTTCCTTGACACATTCCTTATTCTGTTTTTTAAACAGTGTCGTATGTATAAGTATTCACAGCCCGGATTTTGGTACATGCCAAATGATTTAGATTTCTTATATCCATTATTATGAGTCGACAGTGGTCGAACATGTGAATCATCTCATGGGTTAGAACGCCTTGGATCTTCCCTTGGTATCTAGTAGTGTTCTCGCAAACAACGACCTAAAACAAACAAACAGAATCGAATTTAACATTTGAAATCGAGAGTAAAATTCAGTTTTGGGAGAGTTTGAGTTGACAAGGTAAAGAATGGGTTCAAATACAACTTTAAAAAGTACAGGTGACAGTTAGTCGATATGGATTTAGGAATAGGTCTGTAAGCTGAATACAAAAATACTTGTCAGTTTAATATCAATCAATATTTATATTATTATAAAGCAGGAAACGAACTTGATAAATAAATGGATCATATCTACCAGTCACAGAGTGGTCGCAAACAAGATGTGGGTCGGTCGTAAACATCTGGACTTGAAGACCTACATAAAAGAAATGTTATTAATTATTAATTAGGATTAGGAATCCATACGAATTACTCCAAAAACTACTTCAGACTTATTTTCTTGATCATCTTTTGTCTGCATGGTTGATAATCAATTAATATTTTCTCACTTTTTTAAATGACTTTCCAGACATTTCGTTCACACTTGATCTTGTCGAGTCCTTCCCTCACGACTTTTGACCTTGACCATGATGATATCCCACCAAGATATTGTTTTCTTCACCTGAAAGTATTGTAGCACAAAGAAAGTATGAATGCAAATGAACAAGTTTTTTTGTTATACAATATTGAGTAAAAATCGTCTGACCTTTTGACTTTCAACTCCTGACTTTGGTTGACCTCAGTCTGTCCTTATTGTTCCTGTTGCTCTCCAAATTGAGTCGGCTCCTTCTCCACACTTTTCTCACAGTTTACTCGGCCTTTTTTCTCACTCACCTTTGACCTGGAATTTCATAAATTAAATCCAATTCACAATTAATTTACAGCAAAAAATACGCTTTTCCATCAAATTCACTCAAACAATTACAAAGTTTTGTCCTTCTATCTCTGTTAAAAACAGTATAGAAATACTTTAAAAGTGAGAGAATATTCCAAAAAAAATCCAAAAAAATGTGAAAAATTTGAAATCTTGCTTTCAAAATTATGAAACACAAAACAAAACAAAGATTTGTTATGTCAATTCGTTTTAAATTTTAAATTCCCTTACCTATGTTTGACGCTAGAAGAATTCAGATGACCCCCGACCTTTGAAATAAATTTAATAACTAAAGTCAAAGAATCAGAAATTTAAAAAACAAAAATAATTTTTTTAGCCACAATTCCCGCACTCGCTCTTCAAATTGTCTTTAAATTCGGGGTACTTTAAAACTATTTAATTTTTAATAAAGACTAAATTCATGTAAGTTATCGGATAAGCAGAGTATTTACATCGCTTAAAAGATAAGATAATTTAACAAAATTATTTGAACGATTTTATAATTATAATTCACAATTAGACAATTGTGCTTTTAATAAGTAAAGTTCAAGAGATTTCAATACACCCCTTTGTTATTGTTTTGATAGTGGGAAAGTAATTTAAATCCTTTTTGCAGTTGTAATCATTTTACATTTTATTAATTTAATAATATTAAATGTTTACTCAAAATTTCTAAATATTAAACAGTAAAACCTAAGGTAAATATCTTCATCTTTTGAATAACAAAACTGTGTTTGAACTAATTTGTTTGCATCTTAAAACTTCATACTTTGTTTGTTTGTTGACTTACATTTTTTTAGAGTCGAAATGGACGGTGAAGATTTTTATGAAGAACTTTTAAAAAACAACATGACCGTTGAGTACATTAAGCGAATTGAAAAAGTTGTTCCATTCGACATGTTAATTAAAATCAGGACCAATTATTTAATGAGCACCCCGACCTCCAAAAGTGGTAAGTACAAAAAACAAACGAGGAGTAATAAATTGTAATTAATTGTACTTTATTATGTTCGATTTTGTATGCAGATAATTTGACGAGTGACGCCGGACTTTCATATAGGGTAATTACCTTTAATCATTCTCGTTCGTGTATCAAAAGTATTCAAAATATTTGATGAAAGTTTTATTTTATTTAGACTCTGTCTGACAATGCACAGGAAAAGAATTCGAAAATCATAGAATCAGTCAAAATCAAGGTTGAAAATGAGGAAATTCTTTCAGAGAAAGGTGACGATGACGATTTGGTCTTCCCTAAGGAATCTAAATTTTTCATTGACTCTGAACCTGAAGAATCTTCAAATGAGGTACCTAATTAAAACATTAACAATCAAAAGTAGATGGTAATAAATTAAAATCAATTTATTTCATCTTAGAATTTGAGCGCAGATGAACCAAAATCTAAGAGACGTAAAATGAAAGAAACATCTCAGAATGGGATCAAACTGGAAATCAAGGCTGAAATCGAAGAACCTACAACAGATTCAAATCGAATTGAGAATGAAGAGTCTTCTTCGGAAATTGTTTCCAATCTAATAAATAGTGCTGTGGTAAGTAATATATCGTCAGTCTAGATTGATTTTCAGCTAAATCCAAGCTACCTTTTCAGCTATCAACCACATATATAATATAACGTGTAGATGAAAATAAAACAGTGGGTTTGGCAATAGCTGAAAATTAATCTAGGCAGACGAATACTGTTTATAATAAATGTTTCAATTATCATTTCAGTTGTCACCTCAATTTTACTTTTTAGATCATGGAAAACATCTTTAACTATCTGCCTCTGACTGATCTCCTAAGCTTCCGGACCGTTTCAACCGACTGGAACCAGAAAATTATATTTCACCTTGATAAGAAAAATGTTATCCGTGACCTAAGCTTGGAGAATCTGAATATCGAGAAATTTATTTCACTGATGAAATCAAGTAAACAAATTCCCTTCACCAAGTTCAACCTAGAATATCTTCAAGAAAATAATAATATTCAGGATTTGATTACCATTTGTGGCTCGTCTATCAAACATTTGACCATCGCCGTTTCCGATTTCAAGGAAAAATTAAGCAGATTTCTGCCAAATCTAGAGTCATTGCATCTGGTTGGGGATTTAGAAAATAATTCGAAGGATGACATAATTCTATTCTCCAAACTCAGGAATATAAAATATACTGTGAGTAAAATAACATTCTCAATTTTGCAAATATTCAAATACCATATTGTCAGGCTAAATTTTTTTCAGCTACATATAAAAATTAACGAAAATTCCGTTTGGAGATGGCTGAAAATAAAAATGAACTTCTCTAGGCTGTTGATATTTACAGCTTACTTGAATTTATATTATTTTTTGGAATTTTCAGCCAAAAACCAACGATACTATGAAGGTGTTCCCAACATTTTGGAAATCCGCTCCGAATCTTAACAAACTTGAAGTTACAAACTTTGAATCCATTTTTGAAAAATACTTTGTTACGGATCTTTTAGCTGCTGGAAAGTTGGTCAACATCACTAAATTGCAGTAATACATGAATTAAATACATACATAAATATTATAAATGCATTACAAAACTGTAATTGTTTCTTTATTCAGTTTGAATACTCTCGAGAGATTAACCTTCAAAGCTATATTTAAAGCTGCCTCAACAACCGGCCTTTCTCTTGAGGAGTTTTGTGTGGATAAAATTGACGAAAGGATTAATTTGGACGATCTTACCAAGTTTCTGAGTACTCAGGGCAAAAGCCTGAAGAAGTTGGAAATCCGAACAACGTGTCAATCACCGCGACAATCTAATTTACTGAAGCTCCATCAGTTGGTATTAAAAAACCTCATCGCATTGACATCTTTATCCTTATCTATTGCAAACAATGGAGTTTGTCCTCTAACAGAAAATTCACTGGAAGATTTGCCCAATCTTGTTCAAATTACGATCCCAGAAGTATCTCCCTGGATGGCAGAATACCTTTCTTCACAATTCTCTTGTTCTACTGTCACCAAAATTGTTGTAGAAAAAATAGTTTGTGGTGAGAAAGCGAGTAAACAGAATGTGATCAAGTCTCTTGGAATTATGTTCCCTTCTGTGAAATCTCTGAAATTGAGCCATGCATCGCCTGAGTGCGTAGAAGATGTGACTATGGCTTGGCCTGCGTTGAAACATTTGAAAGTAATGCTCACAAATTGTTACTATTCTCTTAATGACATCCATAGCGTTTTCCCCTCTCTTGTGGATCTAAAAGGTAGAAAGAATTAAGAAATAACAGTAAATTATAAGAGCATCTTATTATGATTTGTTTGTCTAATAGATCTGGAAACGCTGCTGATTGCTGAAAGGAGCTCGGAATCAAAGTCAACCAGAGAGCATCGGTTTTCTGTCCGTTTTGAAAATGGCATCCAGTCTCTTCAAAGGATTTTATAATATCTTGTGTTTCGAAGTGTTGAAACTTGATCTGATTTGTTTCAATTAATTGTATTTGATTGCAAGTTTTGCTTTGTACTCGTAATGTTCCATTTTGACTGAAAAACTATTTTTATAGCTATTACCGAATTGAATTTACATATGCAACATTAATCAACTTGTTCAATATAATATAACTGAAATATTTTAATATTTATTATTTTTATGATTGAATGCAAAGTTATGTAATAAAACCAGTAAGCTAATGAGTTTGCCAAGGAACGATAAAAAATAGGTTCTTAATTGCATATTGAAAGGTTACGTTAAAGGTCGACGTTAGTCTTCATGAGCTTATTAAATCCCACTTCAAAATCCCAAGAAGTTTTTATGCGTTCACTTTGAGAAAAGCATTGAGAAAAAAGCGGCAGGAAGGCAATTCAAATATTTTATTTCGATCCTTGTTTTTATTTTGCACTTTTTACATTTAATTTCGGCAAAATATTTTGTATTAATTAGTATATGAAATAAAATATTTTAATTAAAGAATCAAAGGTAAGTTGACTGAATATTTCATATTCAGGTAGATCATGAAGTTCTTATAGTTCTTAAACCAAGTAGTTGTTTTGTTATTTGTTTTTATTTAATATTTTTTAGTAGAATGGCAGACGAAAATAAAGTGGTGGATGAGAGTTCAACGGCAGCAGCAGAAATTCTCGAAAAGGTCATGCAGCTCCAAAAAACTCATGAGGGTCAAGTCCTACAGTACCAGAGGCAAATCCGAAATCTGCAGCAGTGTATTAAGGACCTGGGAAGGACTCATGCTGCAGAATTGGCCAAATACACCAGTGTAAAATCAAATGGTATTTAAAATTTAAAATCATTTGTCTTTTCACATTTCCAGCGTGTCTAATTCATAGTTTCAAATAGTTTGTTGTTATGAATATAATTAAAAACAGTTTACATTTCATTATCTTTTAGTTCATATCCAGCAGTCAACCCCTGAACTTTCGAAACCGACTGAAACCAGTGAAACCTTGGAAGAAGTGATAATAACGGATCCACTAAAACTTCCAGAGGTTTGCATTTTTGTGCAGCTCATTTGGTTTAAATGATGCTTGAAAATAAGCAAATTGACTATTTAATTTATCAATTTTCAGGTGATGGAAATGATCTTGAGCAATCTTGAAGACAAAGCTTTGCGAGAAGTGAGATCAGTCTGTAAATTATGGAACGAGACGTGGGTTCGAATCATTTCCAAACAGCCGTCCTGTGTACCACTTAACGAAAACTCCATTGTAAAACTGAACTCTGTCTTACTCAACTCCTCAGCCCCTGAAGCAATCATACAAAAAATCTTGTGCAAAGGATCCTACGGAGACGATTCCAAGTATGAAGAGAACCTACAAGAGTTTTTGAAGAGATTTGGCCACAAAGTGAAAATTTTGGATACCAAGAACGAAAAAATTGTATTTTCACCCTTAAAATCCATTCTAGTCAACTCAGGAGAATGGTGTCAGAACTTGGAGGAATTAAACATAAATTTGGGTGCTAATGCTGGTAACTTCCAAGATTGCATACTGAAGGATGGCCAACTAAGTCGTTTAAAACGCTTGACGTTTGTGTATGGGTATAACAATGATGAATCTCGAGTTCCTGGAGACAAGCATTTATTTTCGACATTAATCAAAGCATCTTCTAACCTGGCGTATCTCAAGATGGATTTTAGTAGTCAAAACATAAAGGTGGTAGCGGAATGTGTAAATACTCTCACTGCTTACCCAGAAGTGACACGGAACTTGAAGGAATTCGAAATAAGAGGGAATTGGAAGAACCCAGAATTTAATCTGTTCAAGAATCTCTTAGAAGTTGAGTTTAGTTCCAAGTTGAAAGCCCTTACACTGGAATGTACCAATCCTGTATTGCCTAAGAAAGAAATTGCTAAACTTCTGAAGAAAGTGGGAGGCTCTTTAGAAAGTTTGTCGATTGTGGTAGGACCGGATCATGTTTACACTGAAAAATTGGATTGGCCAGTTCTGCCAAGGTTGAAATATTTGAAGAATTTCGCACAAGATGAGCTTCAATTTGAATTAGTGGAGCTGAAGATCAAAATGCCGAGTTTGGAGACGCTAATTTTAGCTGGAAGTTATGAGGCCTTATTTGATATGGAATATTCTGAGAGATTGATCAACATTGAAGAACCCCGACGAAAGTTTCCCCATTTGGGTGTAAAGAATCTGACCATTTTCGATAAAATGGACTCAGCCAGGGCCCCTGCTGTGATCAATCGAATGTTTCCTAATATTTCAAAACTCACCATTTATATTCATCCTCAATGTGATGATATGGAGAGAGGATCGCGGTGGTTCCTGAATGCGTTTGAAGGATTGTCTCAAATGAAGAAAATTACTAATCTGACTCTCTGTTTAAAAAATGATTGCTTTAATGAATATGTAAATTATGCTGGTTTATGCATGGCCTTTGAAAAGTTAAAGAATTTGCCTGGTATGAATCATTTAATTATTTATATCATTCTTCATATTAATTCATATGATTAAAACTTTGACTTTGATTCTCGTTTTCCAGATTTCCGGTTTCTGACGTTGATTGACGACAATCATGGCATAGTAGGATCTATTTTTGAAAACCTCGTCTTCAAACTGTTGTCGGAATTTCAAGGATTGCAGCGTTTGAAATTGATTAATTTTACGGTAATATACTTTCAATCACAATTATATGTATTTAAATGATAAATTTTAATGCAACCTATTCTCGTTTACTTTAGACATCTGCTTCATCAGTCGTAGAGTGTATGAAGAGAAAAGGTCCGGATACTCAACTGGAGTTTACAGATGAACCCGATTTTGTAGATGGTTTTTATGAATTTTAATGTATTTCCAACTTTCCACGTACAACTGTTTGATTTGTGATTCTCATACTAATGTTTACAGTTTACTAATGAAGAATCACGTATTGAATACTGATAACCGATAAGATAATTTACCATTTAGGTAAATTGAAAGTTTATTACTTACAATATTTTTTTATATCCTATTTTAAATATTTCTTTTATTTTCGGACTTCGAGTAATGAGTCGAATATTTAATTAAAACTTTGTATTTTTGTAAATACTTATGTATATACGGATGTTAAGATCCGACATCTTCGTTGTATTGGAATTTAGAATACATATGTAGTAGGTACCTCGGTAGTATTGTTTTTGAGCTACCTAGAAGTAATAATTTTAAAAATAATTGTTTCTTGAATTGTTTTTTGGCATTGTAAATATACTCTTTGTGTTCTTATGAATACTATTTACTAATGAATTTATATAGAAGTTGATAGTATCAACTTGATACTATTCATGAAGGTTTATGTAAACGATGTGAAATTTCAAGTAATACCTAATAAATCAGCAGAAAACAATATTTTTCAGTTCCGAATGAAAAAAATAATTGTCATATTAATTTTACATTACACTAAATTATTTAAACAGTATTTAGAATTTATAACACAAGTGTAATTACAGGAAAAATAAGTCAATACTGTTGATATATTAAACTACGTCACCCTTAGCCTTGGCCCTTAAGGAATAAGGAACAAAAGTATTCACAAAAATAAAATTTTTCATCAACATATTCTTGATTAGAACTTTCAGAAAATTAGAACATGTGAAAAGAACCTGAGAAGACAAATTAGTAAGAGGAAGGTATTTTTTGGAACTTGGATCCTCTTTCTTATATACTTTATGCATTACAATTTCAGCAAATAAAAACCTCCAGTACAGCTTTGCATAGCCCGAGCCAGAATTTGATGCAATATTGGTTTTTTTTAAAGATTTGTTAGACTAACTTGTATAGTTACTATTTGATTTTTTTACAAATCCAATTTGCTTCCGTTATTTAAGCAACTTAACTATTAATCATAAAAAATTTCGACTTTCAAGCTCGACTATAAAAAAAACCGTTGGGGTACCCCTATTTTGAATAACATTTATCTAAATCTCATGTTGTTTCCATTAAGTTAGACACTAAACAGGTAGTAAACATAGTACAAAATTTTAGCTCTTTTGACAAACGTTTCAAAAAAAACCGTGGTGAAAAAACCCCATAGGGTCACTCTGAACAAGAATTTTGGAAATCTATATTTGTATTCGATATTGAGGGTCCATAAGCCCCCACCAGACATAATTTCAGTGTCCTACCACATTTTTTCAAAACCCCGAAGGGTGACTTTGAACAAAATTTAAAAAATCTAACTTTCTATTTCATATTTAGGAATCATAATATACCCCTATGCCAAATTTTTAGTTTGTACGTCTTTCTTAAAACGATTGTCAAAATTAAGTTGAAATCCCATAGCAACTATACCAATTTTTATCCCCCAAGGGTCAACCCCTCAACCGATTTTGTCCATCTTTGAACTTAGCCTTCGTATTGACCCAATACACATGTGTACCAAATTTGAAGTCAATTGGACAAGTTTGAAGAGAGTTATCGTGCCGGCAGACAGACACACAGACACACAGACATGATGGGTACATAAGCCCTGGCTCGGGCTAAAAAGCTTCAAAACTATCGAAAAAACCAACCTGGATAAGAACGTCAATTAGTTAAATGATGCATTTTTATATCTATGATTTTAATGTCAATTGAAATATAGAACGCTATAACCACAATCTGCATCTCATTCCCCTAATAGAGACAAAAGATAAAAGACAATCTAAATTATGTTTATCCCTAATCAATAGTAATCAATACTAATCATCACCATCATCAGTTATCAAAGTTGAATTTACTTATACAGGTAAATAAGCTTATAAATTACTACGATTGATGTTCTTTTCAGAAAGGAATTGGACTGGTTCAAATTTCTATTGGGATTATTAAAAAATTACAAAGGCTTTTTAAACCCGTTAATTCCCATTTCCCATTAAATCCCACTTTAGAATCCGAATCTCTGAAACTTGCACCAGTTGAGAAAAGCATTGAGAAAAAAGCGGCAGGAAGGCAAATCAAATATTTTGTTTTTATTTTGCACTTTTATAAATCGATTTCGGCAAAATATTTTGATATGGAATAAAATATTTTTTAAATTAAAGTATCAAAGGTTAGGAATCTAATCAACGAATTACAAGTGATCTTTGGCTAATCAAAGGTAAGCTAAGAAGTTTGCTGTTATTTTTAAGATAGATCAACGAGTTCTTTCTTAAACTACGTAGTTTCAATTTTTACTCGTTTTTTTTAGTAGAATGGAAGAAGAAAAACAAGTGGTTGGTGGTGGCTCAGAGGCAGTAGCAGAAATTCTGGAAAAGGTCATGCAGCTTCAAAAAAATCATGAGGGTCAAATCCAACAGCTCCAAACAAGTCATGAGCGTCAAGTTCGAAATTTAAAGCAGTATATTAAAGACTTGAAACAAATTCATGCCGCAGAATTGGCCAAATACGCTGAAAAATCATATGGTATTGAAATAAATTGCAGCATGTCTCGCTCAAAGTCATAATTAAGTACAGATAATTGAGTTTATATTTTCGTATCTTTTAGTTGATAGCCACAGGTCAAACTCTGAACTTCTGAATGAAAACTCGGAAGAAGAGAGGCTAACGGATCCTCTAAAAATCCCAGAGGTCTGTAACTTTTTGCAACTCATTTGATATAAAATTACTCCAGTCCACTACGCTAGAATAAGCTACTTTGCAGCTGAAATAAGGTAGCGGTTTTAGTAGCTAAAACTAGCTCTTATGACTGAATTCAGCTGATATTTTTGATAGTATATTTATTTAGCTACTAGTAGTTAAGCGCTTAAGTAGCTAGAATAAGCTATCTTGAACTTTGACATGTATCAAACTTTTCTTTGCTGAGGTATAGTTTTTTTTTCAAAATTATCATAACTAGATTCAGCCTAGCACCTCAAAATTAGTAAATTGGCGTTTCAACACATTTAGCCACATAGAATTTACGAAAAAAGCATGTTTTCAAACAAGTCTTATCTTTAGGAATTGTCGTTCACACAAGTCGTACAAAGTCTGCATATATACATACAATTATTTTGGAAGTGTAATTATTCCTATTGATTATAATAATTAATAGTTACAGTTTGAATTTTTCAAAAGTTTTCGTTGCAACATTTCAATGACCGACCCCTTGATTTTTAATGTCAATAAGTGTTTATTTTAGCTACCGAATGGCTTACGTTAGCTACCCGTTGGTAGTTAATCTTAGCTCCAAAGTAGCTTATTCTAGAGTAGTGGACTGGACTGAAAGTAAACTTGGAATTCACCATTCAATTTATTAATTTCTAGGTGTTGGAAATGATCTTGAACAATCTTGAAGCGAAACCCTTGCGAGAAGTGAGATCAGTCTGTAAATTATGGAACGAGACCTGGGTGCGCATCGTTTCCAAAGAGCCGTCCTGTGCAAAGCTTGAGGGGGACTGCATTTCAGAACTAAGCTCTCTGTTAGTCAACTTCTCAGCCCCTGAAGCAATCATACAAGAAGTATTCTGCAAAGGATCCTACGGAGACCATTCAGATTATGAGGAAAACCTACAAAGATTATTGAAGCAATTTGGTCACAAAGTAAAATTTGTGAATATCAATCAGGAAAAACGGGTATTTTCACCATTAAAATCCATTCTAGTCGACTCAGGAGAATGGTGTCAGAACTTGGAGGAATTGAACATACATGTTGATGGTGAGGCTGAGGCGGGTAACTTCCATGATTTCATACTGAAAGAAAACCAACTTAGTCGCTTAAAACGCTTGAAGTTTGTGTCCGAAAGTGCTGATGATGATGAAGAATCTAGAGTTACAGCAGACAAGCATTTATTGTCCACGTTGATCAAAGCGTCTCCTAATCTGGAGTGTCTCGTAATGGATTTCCAACCTGATTCAAACTTTAAAAATGTGAAGGTGGTAACTGAATGTGTAAATTATCTCAAAGGTTACCCGAACGTGACACGGAACTTGAAGGAATTCGAAATAGGAGCATATTCGACCTCAAAATTTAACCCGTTCAAGAATTTGTTAGAATGGAATTTTAGTTCAAAGTTAAAAACTCTTAGATTAGATTGTGACTACCAATCTGTATTCCCTAAGAAAGATATTACTGAACTTCTTAAGAAAGTAGGAGACTCTTTAGAAAGCTTAACGATTTGGGGAGGACCGTATTTGGATGTTAAAACTCAAGAATTTGAGTGGCCAATCCTACCAAGGTTGAAATGTTTGAACAATTACGCACAAGATCAGTTTGAATTGGAACTAGGAGAGCTTAAGAGCAAAATGCCGATTTTGAAAAAACTGAAGTTAGATGGAAATGGTGAAACTTCCTTAATTGATAAAAGATGTTTGAGGAAACTGTTTGACATTGAAGGACCCCTACAGAAGTTTGATCACTTGACTTTAAAGGATCTGAAAATTATGGGTAAAATATACTCAGCCAAAACCCCTGCTGCGATCAATCGGATGTTTCCTAATATTTCAGAACTGACCATTTATATTTATCCGCACAAATCGGATTTGAATCGAGAGCCACAGTGGTTCCAGGAAGCGTTTGAAGGATTGTCTCAGATGAAGAAACTTAGATACCTGACGCTCTGTTTGAGAAATTATTGCTTTGATGAATCTTTAGCTGGTCGTGCTTTATGCACGGCCTTTAAGAAGTTAAAGAACTTGCCCGGTATGAATCCTTACATTTTTTATATTACTGTAATATTTAAAATTTAACTCTTCTTTTCCAGATCTCCGGTTTCTAACATTAATTTGTGACGCTACCCTCCCGGTAGGATCCAATTTTGGGAACGTTGTGATCACACTGTTGTCAGAATGTCAAGGATTGAAGCGTTTGAAATTGACTAATTTTACGGTAAACTACTCTTAATCACAATCATATCGACTTAGATAATAAATTTTAATTGCAACCTATTCTCGTTTACTTTAGGCATCTGCTTCATCAGTCGTAGAATGTATGAAGAGAAAAGGTCCGGATACTCAACTGGAGTTTACAGATGAAGACAACTTTGTAAATGGTTAATAGAGTTTTTAATGTATTTCCAACTTTCCACGTAAAACTGTTTGATTTGTCATTCTTATATTGACTTTATTAAAGAAGAATCAAGTTTTGAATACTGATAACCGATAAGATAAGACAATTTGGCATTTAATATAAATTGAAAGTGTTGACAATATTTTTGTATTTCTTTTAATCTCAGACTTCGAGTAGTGAGTAGAATATTTAATTAAACCTTGCTATTTTTGAAAAATAGCTATGTACGAATGTTAACATCCCACATCTTTGTTGTATTGGAATTTAGAATATATAGTAGATACTAGGTAGTTTTGTTTTTGAGCTGAGAAATTATTTTCAAAATAATTGTTTCTTGAATTGTTTTTTTTGGTATTGTAAATATACTATTTAGCTTATATGAAAATTCTTTACTAATGAATTTATAGACGTTTATTAAATCCTATTCTTGAAGGTTTATGTAAACGATGTGAAATATCAAGAAATACCTAATAAATCAGAATAAAACAAATTCAAGAAAAAGTGAACTGGAATTTAGATGAACTGTTTTTGTTGGAATGTTCCAGGGCCTTGCGGTGTTTTTTTTATATAAAAAAATCTTTATTGTTAGTGGTTGTATATAATTGTAAAAACTTCAAATTGATACTTAATTATCCATTCTGACAAATACTCATCAAATTTTACGACATATAAATTGCTGAAATTGGTTAAGAAATTCTAGTTTGAAATAATAAATCATCGTCACTGAAAATTATTTTACATTCTAAAAAAAAAACTTTCACAAAATGAATTCTACCTTGATACATAATATAAACTTCTTGGAATTTATTCATTAATATTATTTTGGGATTCTTAACTTTGTTTTTTACACCCTTCTAATATTGATGGATCATAGCCTGTCGTTTTTTTGCTAGAAAAAGACGATGGCTTAGAGAGGAATTGTGCGAGGTGTTTTGTTTTAACATTGAATTGTTTTTCAAAATAAAAATATCAAACGAATTCATGCAATTCGATACACTTTACCGAGAAATCGTTTAAGAGAGATATGCTTAAATTAGAAATCGGTTAAATGAGAAATCGGTTAAGAGAGAATTATGCTGAAGAAAAAAATCTGTTAAGAGAGAATTATGTTTGAGAGAGAAATCGGTTAAGAGAGAATTATGTTTGAGAGAGAAATCGGTTAAGAGAGATATGCTTAAATTACAAATCGGTTAAGAGAGAAATGCTTGAGTGAGAAATCGGTTAAAACAGAATTGTGCTGAAGAAAAAAATCTGTTAAGAAAGAATTATGCTTGAGAGAGAAATTGGTTAAGAGAGATATGCTTAAATTACAAATCAGTTAAGAGAAATATGCTTAACTGAGAAATCTGTTAAAAAGAAATCTGTTAAAAGAGATATGGTTAAGAGATAATTATGCTTAAGAGAGACATCGGATAAGCAAGATATGCTTGAATGAGAAATCGGTTAAGAGAAATATGCTTAAGTGAGAAATCGGTTAAATAGAAATCTGTTAAAAGAGATATGGTTAAGAGATAATTATGTTTAAGAGAAAAATCAGTCAAGGGAGATATGCTTAATAGACTAAACCAATTTCTCAGATTTCTCATTTAATAATATCTTGCTTATCCGATGTCTCTCTTAAGCATAATTATCTCTTAACCATATCTCTTTTAACAGATTT
Organism: Vertagopus arboreus; assembly: GCA_034698485.1. NCBI lineage: Eukaryota > Metazoa > Arthropoda > Collembola > Entomobryomorpha > Isotomidae > Vertagopus > Vertagopus arboreus. Next base: position 5,428 of record JAQGBQ010000304.1, on the reverse strand, counting down.
CTATTTAACCGATTTCTCACTTAAGCATATTTCTCTTAACCGATTTCTCATTCAAGCATATCTTCCTTAACCGATTTCTCATTTAACCGATTTCTAATTTAAGCATATCTCTCTTAAACGATTTCTCGGTAAAGTGGATCTAATTGCATGAATTCGTTTGATATTTTTATTTTGAAAAACAATTCAATGTTAAAACAAAACACCTCGCACAATTCCCCTCTAAGCCATCGTCTTTTTCTAGCAAAAAAACGACAGGCTATGATCCATCAATATTACCTAGACAGATAACTTTAACACACTCACAACACTTACCTTCTACCCTAAGGGCACAAAGGCTACAAAAAATATAAAGTGACACAGCCTTGTCCTTAGTTTTGTTTGATCCCTTACATATAATAATTCGTCTTAAATATGTAAATATAATAGTGTTTACAGTATTATATGTATTAGTATACTATCAGTATTATCCTACTGATTTACAGTACGCATTTTAAGATACCTAGACGGAATTACTTTTGTGATTTATTTCTAACAAAACTTTTGAGCTTTCATGTTGTTTATTTTAACCGAAACATTTCTTCATAATAACATTAGATTGTTTTTTTAAAACTACAAAGAAGTTAATCTATTCGTTAACCATAACGATTTCAGGAACTTTTAAATTTTAGTATTTAAATGTACTATTAGATATTATATTGCAAGACAAATTAACTCAAGTTACATTTAGCGAAGTTTAGATCTCATTGGAAGTAGTTTTACTTATTAAGGTAAGTTGATTTTGATTATTAACGCTAGAAATATTTATTATTTCAATTACATTTTAATTATTTTACCATGTACGTTGAGAAACAAATTGTTCAAAATATAATGTTAGGAAACTGTGTCTAGAAATCGCTTATATTCCTCTCATTTCGGAGATAGGTAGTGGGCTGAATAAAACTATTTAAAAAACTAATTTGTTTTTTAAAATACTCCAATTTTTATCTAATTTATTTTTTGTATTCTAAAACAAAAGTATTGCCAGTGTATCCCAGTCTAATAAATGTGTTTTATACATTTAGCAAGTTATAACTATAAGAATTCATTTTGCTAAATCAATATGCAGCATTCAGAACTAAAATATTTAGCTGTCAATTTTTAAACATTTAAGCAAGAATTTTTTTACCCAAATAGTGAGAAAGAAAAAAGTTGAAAACATACAAACAGAAAACATTCACATAAATAAATTAATATTTTGAACTCCAAACCTGTTTCGGAAATAATTCGTTTTATCTTTTCATAAATTAACTTGAATTAATTTGACTAATTTGCTCATTTAAATGTTAAAATAGGAATGGAGGGTGGGGATTTTTATAAAGATCTTTTGAAAAATAACATGGCTGTTGGATATATGAAAAAGCTAGAGGCAGCCATTGCACCCGATGAATTAATTAACATCAGGACAAATTATTTAATGACATGTATCACCAGCTACAGAAATGGCAAGTACAATTGGCTTTGATAAGAACAAAGAAGCATTAAAATGTAAATAACAAATTGTATTTTTCATGATCCAATTTTGTGCAGATAATTTGGCAGGTGAGGTCGGACTTTCAAAAAGAGTAAGTTGCTTTTGTTATACTCGTTTTATTAAACATTTAATCATGTATAAAAATTTGCAATATTTTAAAAATATTTTATTAGCACAAGAGACTCTCAAATACAAAAATTAAAGAACCAGTCGAATTCAAGGCTGAAAATCAGGATGTTCTTTCAGAGGAAGATGTAGAAAGTGCCGAGGACAGTTTGGAATCACCTGATGAAGTTAAATTTTTCATTGAGTCTGAATCTGACGAATCTTTCAATGAGGTACCTAATCAAAATATGAAAAAAAAAACATTTAAATAGATGCAAATAAAATAAAAATTAATTACTCAATTCTAGAGCCTGACTGATAGGGAACCAAATTCTAAAAGACTTTGTAAAATAAAACCAACATCTAACAAAGAGATTTCACAGGAAATCAAGATTGAAATGGAAGAACCAACGATAGACTCAAATCCAATCGAGAATGAAGAGTGTTTTGCAAAAATTGTTTCTGTAATTAATAATGCAGTGGTAAGTGACACACCGTCGGTTTACATCGATTTCTATATTTATAGCTATCTACAAAGTGCCGGTTTTTAATTTTTAGCTATTTTGAATAGCTAAAAATATAAATGAAGGAACTTGTATTAAAAATAACTACCTGAAAATTAATCTAGGTAGAACTAAATTCCTTCTAAAATGTAGTAAATTTACTAAACCATTATTGTCGTCTTAATTTATTATTTATTAGATTATGGAAAACATCTTCAAACGTCTTCCTCTGACTGATGTCCTAAACTTCCGAACCGTTTCAACCGCCTGGGACAAGCAAATTATATTTCATCTTGATAAGAACAACAGGCTTCGACAATTATACGTACACAAGTGGAATAGCAAGAAATTTATTTCACTGTTTAAATCAAGTAAATACATTCCCTTCACTAGGTTCAACCTGGTGTCAAAATATCCTCCCTTAAAAGGCAGTGTTCAGCAGTTGTTTACCATTTGTTGCTCGTCTATAAAACATTTGAGTATCATGGCCTCCGATTTCACGGACAAATCACGCCAATTTGTGCCAAATCTTGAGTCTTTGTGTCTGGATGGTTCAGAAAATAATGCAGACAGTGATAATGAAGAAACTGATGAAAGCGATGATTACATAATTAATCCTATTATATTTTCCAAACTCAAGGATATAAAATATACTGTGAGTAAAATCAAATTCCCAGTTTTGCAACCAATACAATATCATATTTAAAGTGTTTATTTAATTTTCAGCTTCTAAAAAATGATGATTTGGATCTGACAACAGTCTTTAAATCCACACCGAATCTGAACAGACTTGAATTTATAAATTCAGAATCCTTTTTTGAGAAAGACATCGTTACAGACCTTATAACTGCTGGAAGGTTGGGCAACATCACTAAATTTCAGTAATAAACGAATTCTATATTATTTATGCTGTATATTTAAAAATATCGCTATAGTTTAGGGGTTTTATTTGCACAATGGACATTCTGGGACAAACACTTTTTAGTTCGAATCCATGTCTATAATCCAAGGGGCTCTAGTTCAAACCCGTGTCGCCGCTAAACCTTCTACTTTATTTATCTTGTTTTCATGGAGTATTGCACTTAAATATACAAAATTTCTGTCCTCTGTGCAATCAAAACCCCTAAACTCGCGATATCTCTAAGATTACAGAATAGTAGATTGTTATTTTTTCTTTATTCAGTTTGACTGGTCTTGGGGAATCAACGTTTAAATCCCTCTTGCAAGCAGCGCAAACGACCAACCTCTTTCTTGAGGAGTTTTGTGTAATTTTGATTGACGAAAGGATTGATGTAGATGATCTTACCAAATTTCTAAGTACTCAAAGCAACAGCCTGAAGAAGCTGGAAATTCAAAGAACGTTCCAAATTACAGACCCTAACGCTTCGAAACAATCAACGTCGAAGCCAACGGTTATTTATGATGCCGAAAAAAACATACAAAAGCTCAACTTATTTCAACTAAAAAGTATGACTGCCCTAACATCTTTATCCTTCAGCATTATGCATAATGGGTTATGCCCCCAAACAGAAAATACACTTAAACATTTGCCAAATCTTGTTGAAATTACGATCCGATCGGTATGTCCGGTAATGACACAGGACCTACTGCTCATGGCAAGCTGGGGTTCCTTTGGATTCAGTTGTTTAACCGTAACCAAGCTTGAATTACAAGGAGAGGTTTTGGATCAGAATATAATACGTTTTCTTGGAATTATATTTCCTTCCGTGAAATCTCTAGAATTGAAATATGCATTACCTAAACATCTGCAAATTGTGACTACGGTTTGGCCTGCACTGAAGCATCTGAAATTAACAGATATGTTAATGAAATTTTACTACAGTGTTAATAAAATCCAAAGGATTTTTCCATCTCTTGTGAAACTAAAAGGTAGATAGAATTTAGAAATAATCCAGCAAATTATCAGAAGATTGTATTTTTAATTAATTAATTATTTGACCAATAGATCTGGAAACCCTGTCGATTGCTGAATGGAGCTCGGAATCAAAGTGTAAGGAGCATCACTTTTTCGTCCGTTTCGAGAACGGCAAACAATCTCTTCGAAGATAATTTTAGTATCTTGAGTTTAAAAGTATTCAAATTTGATTTTGTTTGTTGCGATTGATTGTAGTTTAATTGCAATTTTGTACACGCATGATGTTCAATTTTAAATTGAAAAAAGAATTGTCAACTTTATTTTTAGCTATTATCTAACTAAATTCACAAACGCAACATTAATCAACTTGTTTAAATGTGTATGGTATTTATAGGTTGTATATATACCATAAATTTAAATGTTGTTAAATATCTCAATATTCATGTTTGTTTTCTACATACTTTACATTCAGATATATTGTAGTCAGTTTTACATTATAGTAAATCAATTAGGTTTAATAAACGTTTTATGCTTTCAATACGAAACTAAATTATATTAACTTCCACGAAGTTTTGATCAAGAGAAAAATCTAAATGAATTTCATTTCATTTCAAAATTACATCAAATAGGAGACAGTCGCATAAATTTTGCTCGTGACTTTTTATTTTTCTAATGGGATATATATCCCCCACCTCCAAAAAATTTATATCATCTTGTGCCTCTTCTCCTGCCCCTTGACCTGTGTACAAATCTGGAGCATCCCTAGGACCGTTTTTTAATAAACTGACCTTTTCTGACCTGGAGATTTGGACTTGGATTGGATCTGAGGTTTGGAGAAGACTCTAACCTGCTATTTGGATAAACCCCCTAGACATCATCACCTAACAAGCTAAGTCCTATTCTTATAAGTATATGAGGCCCGCCTCATCATAAGTTATCGTTGGATCCCTGTGATACTATCACAAAAATTTGAATTATCTAGAAGATAACGATGGACGAGTCTTGGGATTCCAGTGCTGTCAGTGATGACTCGGCCCTATTTGAATATTTGGGTGAAGATGACGAGGAGGAATCCGAGGAAGAAGACACTCCGCCAACAAAGGATGAAATTACTGCAGCCTTAGAATACATCAAATTCTCTTCCCCTGATCCTGCAACAAATGTCATATTTTCCGAGAAAAATGAAGATCAATTATATGAGGATGTACCTGAACTTCTCACCTTCATGGAAGATGACTTTGGAGGGAATACAGTCGGACCAGACTGTCACTTATGCAACAAAGAGATCATCCCAGATTGGACGAGATACGTGATAGAAGATACAGCATACACAATTGTTTGGACAAAAGAGATTCTCGACAAAGAACAGTGCCAGGATGCATCGGACTTATCAACTGGAATAATGCAGTGTAGTTTTTGTTTCAATTACTTTCA